>DVZL01007703.1:0-10621 GCA_018236625.1 Lasaia peninsularis
GTGAATTGACCTGCGAATTATTTAGCTGACCATGTCTTTCTTGAGTAGGCTTTTTGCAGCGGTAACCGATATCCACGAGGGCGAAGCCGCGGGCGTCCGCTAGTATATTATAATTGTTGTATTTTCTTCTGATTATACCGATCCGATACTACGATATCCGTTTTAATGATGCAACTTTTGCTTGCGCCTAGATGTAGTTGTACGGTACGTTAGTTGTGCTGAGTTATGGAGCTCGACTAGCTTTGCACCTATCAGTGCTTATCCCAACGTTACCTTCTGTAAGTAAGAGTTGGGTTTGTCGGAAACAGTATGAAAGTAAATTCACTTGAAATGCGTGCGCTTCGCAATATTTGTGGAGTAACGCTTGCGGACTCGCGGACCGCATTCGTAATAGTGAGATCAGAGGAAACTGTTGGTGTAAACATGAGAAAATAGACATATAATGCAAAAGTAGATGGATGTAGGTATCCGGAGAGACCTAGGTAGACATTCCACAGCCAAATAGCTCGCGTATTATCTGAGGGTGGTGTCTAAAGTCTCCGAAACGGGCGTGTTTGAATGAAGAGATTAATATACGTAGAGGAAGCTAGGCAAGTCTGCGGGAACGTGACACACTTGGTACTCGATACTTTCTGACTAATTCCTAAAGGGACCTGGCATGAAAATATGTATATATGGACGTTAGTTATACGCGGGCAAAGCCGCGGGCAGCAGCTAGTTGGTAATGTAACTTTATCGTCCTCCGATTGTACCGATCCGATATTACATTATGGTTATAGTTATATTATGTGCACGTTCTGATAACCGAATGGAAATACAGATATAACCAATTCATTTTCATTACAATTGGCCTAGATTTGGTTTACATGTTAGTTACACGCGGGAAACAACTAGTATTATATAATATGTTGCTTTGTATAACTGGGGTAGGAATGTAAGCGTCATATTATGTAGTTGTATCAGTTAAAATTTATTTTCTAAAATATATAACTACGAGCAAACATCAATTTTATGACAACAGATATATGTAAAAAAGTGGCCGCAACTGGCGTTTGCCGTAGTTGGAACTTATAACCTAACCAAATGCTCTTCGTGACAGACCTATGCCTATTCTTCTATATTACGAGCTGGCCATCTCGTCGGTCGACCTATATTCAGCGGAGTCCGGAACCAACATGGGAATTTCAGAACACTCTAAAGCTCGTTAAAAAGGTTCGGAGGTTTATTTGACGCGGTCGGACTTCCCGACGTGCTCAAACAAAGTTAAGCCTGAGCGGCTAAGGGATGTTTTGGAAAACATTCTTTACTGAATATTTAAACTCACATTTTGTGGTCTACATTTTTGGTCCTTCAAGATGAATTGATGCTGCTGGACCTTTCTCATGTTTACTTTATATTTGTAAAGCAACGTTAAGCCCGTGACTTGGCTTACAAAACATTAAACCATTAAAATTAATATTATTATTAATATCTAATATTATATAAAATTCACGTGCGTTATTGAACTCCTCCGAAACGGCTCGATCGATTCTAATGAAATTTTGTGACCATATTCAGTAAGTCTCAGAATCGGCCAACATCTATTTTTCATAGCCCTAAGTGTGAGCGCTACGAAGTTCGCCGGGTCAGCTAGTAATTTATAATTTTGATAAAACATAGTACAACTAGGTTTCAAATCGGAACATTTTGAAATATCTGGGGGCACGGCAGTGAGATTAGCGGGTACAAACAGAGGAAAAGACAGATTTTGTATATTTACCTTGTAAACATACATATGCATTTCGTAAATGCCATTCTTTTAATATTACCTACAGACACTCAAATTTTATTTATTGGAGTAGAATAATTGATTAATTTAAAAAACATCTTTAATAATGAGCATGACGTTTACGACCTTACTCCGATCAAAACTATATTTGAAATTACTAATAGAGCGTATGTTCATCGCCAAAAATTTCCCATATACCAAATCGCTCAAATCGTCCTAAAAGTATTGCTAATCGTAAAAATCGTTACGCTTATCAACACTTTTGACAGATAAGTTCGTACAGCCTGCATTTAGGTGTTTGAAAAATAGATGTCGACCTATTTTCAAACCTACTGGATATGCACACAAAATTTTATGAGAATCGGTCGAGCCGTTTCAGAGGAGTTTAAACACTGGCGTGAAAATTTTATAGGTGTACTAGCTGTGCCCGCGACTTCGTCCGCGTTTTTATTTAATTCATTTATTTCTAAAATAAAATTTTAAAATAAAAGTAGCCTAATCCGTTCCTTATTACAATAGCTGTCTGCCAGTGAAATTCCCGTCAAAATCGGTCCAGCCGTTTCAGAGATTAGCGAGTACAAACAGACAGACAACAATTCTAAAAAAATTTTGTTTTCGTATATATAGCCTACATTACATACAGACACTCCCATTTTATTTATTTGTATAGATATATAGATTACCTGTGTACAATATAGCGTTAAATAAATAAAATAGATAAATATACCTTGACTACAAGACAATGTAATCAAAGTCATTATACATAATTCTTCAGTCTTTAAAGTATTTATCAATACTTTACATCGTATTTTATCTTAACACGGATAATTAAGATCGAACTTCATGTTAGGTAATTTCGTTTGATTATTCAAAAATTAACGATAAATTACACGATAATATATTCATAAATTATGTTTATGAATATGTAAATAATATTGCTGTGAGACACCTGGGCGCGAAGGATAATAAACTTGACGTAACGCAAAGCTTACACGTGCACCAAGCGACTTGGAAATATCAAGTAAAAACTCGTCTCCAGTGATGACGTGAGGGTAGATGAAAATCTACCCTTCGGACTATAGGAGGCAGGAGGAGATCTTGCAGCCGCAGACCACGATCACTCGTGACTACGACCTATGTAGCTTGGGTTACATCCGTTTTAAAAGTAGGTATAATCTTAAAAAATTACATAAAATTGCAGTGCTGAATGAAGTAGGTAATGACGTATATGTATATTAATAAAGACCTAGTCAATTGAGACGCAATGTAAAAATGCATAGTGCCATCTATTTTACGATTTGGTACTAAATTTTAATCAAAAACAAATAAACAAAATTGGATAGTATGTATGTAATACTAAAATAAACGCTTTTTTATTAAATGCATATGTATGTTTACGAGTACATACAAGGTACTTATATTGAAACAGTATTTTTTCGATTTTTTCCTATCTGTACGTCTGTTTGTACCTGCTAATCTCCGAAATGGCTGGACATTCTCTGACAGACAACTAATTTAATAAGGAATAGCTTAAGCTACTTTTATTTTAGAATTTTGTTTGAGAATTGTGTCAAATAAAACAATTAAAAAATAGGCAGACTAATTCGCTAGCACAGCTGCTAGTCAGTATATAATTATGGAACGCGTTATTTAAAAAAAAGATAGTAAAAGCTTATCATCATCATCACAACTTAATGCTTCATTACATCGATTGAAAATTTACTACTGGCAAACGGTTTATAACATGAGCTTACTTTGCACTTATCAGGTCGATGTCGCTAAATAAATCTTCGGAATGTTTAAAACGTTACTGACCACGACTAGTTCTACTACGACTACTAAAATAATATTATTATTTCAACATGTTTTATATGACGATAGTAGACTTTTCCGCTGAGCTGATCAGCGTCGTAGAACCATCTAGTTGGAGCTCTGGTACACGGCAATCTATCACTATGTAATTAATGCTCGCGATGAAGAATTTTGGACCTTGTGAATCGCTATCATGGACGATTTTTTTATCTGAAAACACTCAGTTTCGGGTTTTTGGGGTTCCATACCTAAAGGGTAAAAAAGGAAACCTATTTCTGAGACTCCGTCCGTCCATCCGTTCGTCTGTCTTTCTGTCACCAGGCTGTATCACATGAACCGTGATAGCCAGAGAGTTAAAATTTTCACAGATGTATTTTTGTTGCCGCTATAACAACGAATATTTACTAAAAACACAAAAAAATAAATTTATGAAGAGTGCTCCCATACGAGAACAGTTTTTTTGCCGTTTCTATTAATAATGGTATGAAACCATTCGTACGCGAGTCCGACTCGCGCTTGGCGGATTTTTTCTTACTTTTTTATTAAATCTCATAGACGCGGATTGTCAAAACAAGTCTTCCTCTTCCTCAACTCTATCATACTTATTAGTATTCACAATAGATTCCTAAGCCGTGCATACTACATACCAATAACATGAGGAGATAGCACCTACTAATTAAATTAAACCCATAAGTTCTTAAACACAGGAAGCTTCGATTATTTTCAACAGTTTTAATTAACTTAATCAGAGTAGTCAATTGTAAGTACGACTACTTAAACGATAACCTCGGTGAGTCATTTTAACTTGCGATTGTTGTTATCTATCTATATTTCTATATAAGGCGAAAGTGATTAAGTCGTCTCTGTGGTTCTTAGTTCCCTTTCTTTTCAATAAAATCAATAAAGAAATTACTATAAATATAAAAACAAAAAAAGAAAACAAAAAAATATAAAAAGTCGGTTAACTCATTTTTAAATTATGAACAGACATATGATTTACTAGTGATTATATAATTATATTAATGGTAGTGATAGTAAATTATACTATGTACATACACACTCCCTCTCACACACACACACACATACACTCACACGCACGCACTCAAGCATAGACACACACACATACTAACAAAAGTTATATTGTAATATTAGTTGTACTAACATTCTATATACATAACAAAGGAGGCTGCTGATGATGCAGTAGGTACCTACATAATATACCAAAACAATATATTTTAGAATTTTTGTCTGTCTGTCTGTTTGTACCCGCTAATCTCAGAAACGGCTAGGCCGATTTTGATAGGACATTCACTGGCAGACTGCTAATTTAATAAGGAACGGCTTAAGCTATTTTTATTTTAGAATTTTATTTTAGAAACATATAAAATAAAATAATCAAATGAAAAAAGTTGACAAAGTTGCGGGCACAGCTAGTTTAATCTAAAAGTCGTTCAAAAATCAAATTATATTTAAAAGTGAAGTCATTTTCCATAATTTTGGTTTTGAATGTAATTTTCCTCCCTTAATTCATGCGGGCGGTACAACGTTCGCCGTGAAAGCTAGTTATCAATAAAGTTGATTTAATTTGATTTGTAGTCGAGCGTAGTTAGAGCCTGACTTTGACGCACGAGATCCCGGGTTCCATTCCCGAGTAGGACAACTTTTTTATATTTTTTTCCGTTGATCTGAAAAAACATTACGTTGCCTAAGGTTGTATTTGAACCTAATATGGCGAAGAAATAGCCAATGTCACACCCTGGGACTTTACATTGCCGGCTGATCGTGGGTGGATAAGTTCCCACTTCGGAGATACGGACATATTTATTTATATAAGCATTTTAAAGTGATCGATTGATGTATCATCTCCCAGGCCAAACCGATAGGGCTACTAAATTAAAATTTTTCACACATATTTAATGACGTAGGCATACACTAAGAATTTTTAAAATTCAACCTCAAGCGGTTCGCAGGATGGTAAATAATCTCCGACGCCCAGCTGCTTTAACACCGCAGGTCTTACGGTGACGCTGACCTTAGGGACGAGTTAGGTATTTTCTTGAAGACGGTAAACTTTCGGTGGTAAAGGTTTCGATAAACTGACCGACGTATGAGGGAAACTCCTAGCTTTAGATTGATAACGTTCCATACGTTTGTTGTATATCGGCGACGCTTATTTCATAACATAAAAATACATTTTTGATTTCCTGTCAACCTGTCAACTACCTAAGTAATAATTTTAACGCACTACAATAAACAGATTTTTAAGGTAATTATCATATCCTAGACGTAGAGAAATGGTCTTTTTTGTTTTTGTTTATATTAAAAAAGTTACGTATAAAACTTTAAATACTTCATTTGGTATTGTAGTAAAAAAAGGTTAAAAACATACAGACCTCTAAACAGAATTAAAACCTTCTGTTTTGAAACCGTTTAAAAACCTACTTTATTTTCATTATGTCCTTTAGGTAACATCTATGTGTTTTGTGTTTAACAATATTTCAAAAAACATCGAACTATTTGCTCCTTTGAATGACCTTCCCCTAAAAATAAGTATCATCAATCTCCACTTAGTACCTATCGGCAGAGTAGTCGCATAACATGCAAAATAAACAAAAGAAAATGTACAGTCTAATTGAGGTTCTTCGTCTTTTTTGTACGCATTTAAATAGCTGTTGGTAGAGTGCTGTGCAACATCTGGTCCGGGTAGGGATTCACTGCCTTATCTATTCCTACCGCCATAATGACATTGTTGTGTTCCCGTCTGGGTTAGGCAGTTGATAGACCTGCACTTAAGGTCTAACAGCCCGACCACAGACAATGATGCACCTATAATATCTATGGTGTCTCTAGGCCACGGTTGTCTCTTACCATCAGGAGACCGATGTGCATGTTCACTGTCTTATAAAAAAAAATTAAGACGCGACCTCATTATATAAAGTGTGTTTAGTTCTTTTTATCAAACACAACAATTATAATAATGATAATAATCGAACTAACTATTGTCTGCTTTCCGAAGTACCAATTTAATTTGGCAAAAAACCTTTTGTCGTAATAACTCACCTATAGGATAACGGGATGGTATAATAGATCTTTGTTATATGTAAGGAACAGTAGGCGCCATCATTTGTCTTGACGATCTCATATTAAGGAATGCGAAGGAAACGGTCATAAAATTGGATGATTCATACCTACCTGCGAGCGCCGCAGTGGGGCTATCATATTGTTAATTCTAATTGTATGTATTTAACTTTGTTAATATTTTAAACAAAAAGCAAACGTCAATAGTACCTACTTACTCTTGTAGTATCTACAAAATATATTTTACTCCAAGTGCTACCGACAGGATTGTATAGAAATCGTGATTCGCAATTTCATAAGACCAAGATTTATCTAGATAAATTTAACCTCCTAAAACGTCTAGGTACCAAATTTGAACAAAATCGATAGATTCGTTTCCAATATAGATGGTATAAATAAGTAAACGATATGTAATTGCTCCTTTAAAATTATTTTATGTATTAGATGTATTAGCGGCATTAGCGGTCCGCCCCGGCTTCAGAGAGTTCGAACGGATAATTAACAAAATGACTTTTGCCTATATCCATCAGAGATTAGAATTCTAATGGTAAAAGGATTTTCTAAATCGGCTCTTTAGTTTTGGAGCCTATTTAATGCAAAAAAAAAACGAGTACTGAAATCTTTATTTTTTTTATAATATATTTTTATAGGATCAATCACCGACGTACACATGTAAAATACACAGCTCTTCTGATGGAAAGAGACAACCGTGCATCTATGTCCTGGGGCAGGTTGTTAGGCCTAACTTCCAAGTTATCATCTATCATACCATCCAGACCAGAACATGATAATATTATTACTTAATATACAGAATATAACAGTAAGTGCTTTAGTTTGAAACATTATTCAAAAATTGAGGAAAAAGACAATCCTGCTAAGGTCTTCTGCTAGATCTCCCCAAAGATAGGCTCTAATTCAATCCGATGGAAGATTTTTGAATTAGGTATCTACGCGTTTCATGTAGGTACTTGTGCGATTAATTTAAAATAAAATATTTCTTTTTCAACTTTATTTCCATTTTTTAGAACTTGAAACAAAAGTAGTTTTCTGTTTCACTTTATTCAAATATTCCTCGTTCTGTTAACATTGTAGGTTTGAAATGTGAATGAATTGAATTTTTGAATTGCATAACCTCCCTTTTTCATGTCGGTTAAAAAATTAGTAAAATCTGAATTCAAAACAACCACACTACGGCTTCGTCTTATCACAGGTACCACATTCCTTAACCCATCTTAATTTCCATATCTATTACCTACATACGTGTAGGTATATATCTACAAAAAACATGTATAAATTTTGTTAACATGCTGTTTTGTTATATACATAATAAAGCTTCAAACAATAACAATATTAAAAAGATGTTGCCGCTATGAACTACTCATACATACTTATAGGTCTACTGTATAGTAACTCCGATAAGTTGCATATAAATTATACAGTTAGGTACTTCTCAGAATCAGACGCGCAACATTAACACATGTAAATTTTGTATACATACATGAGTGTATGTAAACAATAACGAAATCTAAAAGCAATTGTTAAATATAGACTTACTCTTGCTTTGAAATGTCATAATAAGATCGCTCTCATCTATAGCCTGCTGTTCTTCCCCGCTTAAAGCCATCTCCGAGCTGCGAGTTGGTCGCGCTTGTTCATGTTCTTCAGCCAGCTGCTTGTACACATCTAACAAAAAGCTCGGGGCCGAACGATCCAAAGGCGGTGTTTGGGAACGTCTCGGCCTTTCGCCCAGTCCAAGAAGGTCTAATATTTCATGTTCGACTACCTGTCGTTCGTGTCTGGTCATAGAATGATGTATAATTGTTTGATCAATACCATTGTCAATATAGAGGCCAGACAGAGTAGCGTTCACAGACACAACAAATAACACGACACTAGTAAACAGCCACGCCGTCCTCGGGTCAGCCATGTTCAGTGCATTCACTGCGTACGCTGTCGGAGCGTCCACTCAACTGGCGAGAATGTACCGGTCGCAGAGATGTGTCCGATCAGCCTAAGCCGCTGAACCTGCCCACTCAAGGTGGGCCGCCACCCGCCGGACTCGCCACAATATCCCCTCTCCTCAGTCCTCACTACTCGCTTGATTTAATATAAACATTGAAATTCCGTACGCCACAGCCAGCCGCACCACGACGGGCAAAATACTAATGTAAACTTTTCACATTCGTAAACTTATCAAAACTATATTTACGATTTGAGAAAAAACTATGCCTCAAATGGCCAAAAATTTGACCGAAAATTATGCGAGTTTCAATTAATCTAAACTATTTTATTTTATCCGTCGTTAAAATGCCGGAAGAAGCACTTTGTTTATTTTACGTAAGTATACTACTGATTACGCTATTTATAAACTAGTTCTACCGGCGACTTCGTTCACGATTTTATAAATGTTTTATCGATCAGAAAAAAATGTAGTCCGACAACGCGATAATGAATTATAACCTAGTTTACATTTAGGCTTTATCTCCTCTCATATGGAAACCCTTTAAATAAACGGGAAAGTAGTCTTCACAAAAGTACCCTAGAAAGGTTACTTTTGTGAAGGCTACTTCCGGTCCCGTTTGAGTTTTAGAACATTAAGCACCCGCTAGCCATATTTCATTACGATTGGTTCGTTAGTTTCGGCATGAATACCAGACATAATTTTATTCAGTGTTATTAATATACTAGCTGTGCCCGCGACTTCATCCACATTTTATTTAATTTATTTATTTTAACCATTTCTAAAATAAAGGAAGCCTAAGCCTTTCCTTATTACATTAGTTTCTTTCTGCTAGTGAAAGTCCCGTCGAAATCAGTCCAGCCGTTTTAGAGATTAGCGGATACAAACAGACAGACAAAATCTTAAATCACTTCCGCTAAAAAGATTTCGATGGTATTTGATTTACTGTTAGAGAAAACTTATTATAACATAAACAATTATTTTAAAAATAAGGTTACTTAAGTAATAAATACATGAAATTAATATTGATAGTTTAATTAATGTAATTAAAGAAATCATTGTTGCCGGCGAGTTTGTTTCGCTGCTTCTCCTGAATGGCTAGGTTTGGAAACGGTGGTATGGTAGACAGGGTTAAAATAAGTCGGGTATAAATTAATGTTTATAAATAACAAGATAATTAGTATATAATATATAGTTAATAAATAAAAATTATGTGTTACCTAAAATATTTGCACATAACATTGTGGTAGAATATGTTGGTATAATTCAAAACTCTTTTGTTTTGTAACAACTTTTAAACACACATATTCGCCAAATAAATAATTTTCATTTATTTTTGATTTTAGTTTACTCTTGAAACAGAGGATCTTTAAAATATATGCGTATTCTTAAGTAACCTGAACCATTATAAAATTACACCTACATACTTATTAAGGTTTTTACACAGACCATGATGCTAACGATTACTTAGCCCTTTGATTTGCTCCGGTGACAATAAACTATTACGCCAGTCCTTAGGCAGGAAACCTAAATCAATAAAAGAATTAACACCCTCCTTTTCCCCGAGGAGCGCTAAAAAAGTTATTTTTTTTTACATTACAATTTTTTGAAACAACTGACGACTGGAAAGTGGAAACTACTGCAATGTAGACTAAGAAATCTCATAATACAGCCTTCACATGAAAAACTTTTGTCAACGAGGTTAATATAATTAGTTATTTTTTAGAATTTTTATCTGTCTGTCTTTCTGTTTTGTACCCGCTAATCTCTGAAACGGCTGGACCGATTTTTAGGACTTTCACTGGCAGACAGCTAATTTAATAAGGAGCGGCTTAGGCTACTTTTATTTTACAATTTTGTTTTAGAAATATATAAAATAAAATAATTAAACAAAAACGCGGACAAAGTCGTGGGCACAGCTACTGTTATTTAAATTAAACGGGTCAAAACGCGTACATAACTTACTTGTTTTATATATCTCGACGTTTCGATCCTGTTGCAAG
>DVZL01007704.1:0-10620 GCA_018236625.1 Lasaia peninsularis
ATATCTTGAAAGTGGCAATTTGAAGCTTCCGGTGTTTATTATTCTCGTGACGTCACAGTAGTTGTTGACTGGAGTTACACAATATGAAACATGCCATTTGACAGTGAATATATGAGAACTCCGGCTCGGAGTTCGTATCTTGTAGTTGTCAAAAACATACACAATAGCCCCGCTGTAGTCGGACTATTAGTTCTAACGAACAAGTCTACTTTACTTAGACTATTTGCTCCTAAGATAATGCAGATGAGTGATACCTTTAGGTAAAGTAAATTAGGGACCTTCCTATGATATATGGTCGTTCTGTGCTACTGATATTTAATCTGTGTTATAAATGGGGCAATGAGGTAAGTGTATCAATAACGTGGTCAAATATGACCGCAAGCAGTGTGCCAGTTTTTTTCTGACCAAATCGAATGAAAAAAAAAAACAAATGCGAGTCGAACTCGTGCACGAAATATAAAAACGACAAAAAAAATCATGTTTGTTATATGAGAGCAACCTTTGCATAGTAAGTTATTTATATTTTTAGTATTTGTTATTACAGCGGCAACAAATATATTGTGAAAATTTCAACTGTCTTGCTACTGGGGGTTATGAAATACAACCTGGTGACAGACATATAGAGAGGCAGGCAGACAGACGGACAGCGGAGTCTTAATAAGAGAGTGGCGTTTTTACTCATTGGTTACGGAACCCTAGAAACTAACATTGATTTTAGACATCAAGCATTGTTACATTCTATTCGATACTATTCTTTCGCCGGAGGCTTGACCGTAAAACTATGAACAGTATATAAATATTTACTAGATTTTGATCATGGCTTTATCCGAGTATTAAATTCTTATCCGATCCGGGTCTTAGAACTAGGGTTCCGTTTTTTACCCTTTGGGTACGGAATCCTAAAATAGCCCAACCAAACAGAGACGCACCTATAACATCTATGGTGTCTACAGGCCTCGGTTGTCTCTTATCATCATAAGAACCGTGTGCTCGTTCGGTTTCTTATCCAAAAAATATATAGGTACAATTTTTTATATGTGTAAACAAACCGTAAGACATATTTTATCTTATAAATATTATAAATGCGAAGTTAGTGTGTTTGTTTGTTACTCCTTAACGCAAAAACTAGTGGACGTATTTGGATGAAACTTTACAGTAAGATAGCTTATACATCAGAATAACATATCGGTTAAAAGAAGACATGTTTTACGTAATAAGAGTATATTTATAAGTCGGAAAAAAATTTACGCTTTGATAGTTGACGCGGGTGAAACCGTGGGAGGAAAGCTAGTATTAGACATACAGTATTACCCTTGTTATGAACCATATTATGTGAGTCACCAGTACCGTATACACTCGTAACATAATATTATTATCTTTAATTTAACAATTCAAAACGAAACAAAAGAAGCCGGACAAGTTCAAGTCGGGCTCATGCACGAAGGGTTCCTTACCATATTATAGGTATACTTACTTATAATAAAATTGTTAGAGTGAATTCAGTACGTTGTAGATATTTAACAAAATTAATTCAAAACGACTAAAATCGGGCAGCGGAACATATTTTTTGCGTTTTTAGAATCTCTATCTGAACTGATCGTGACGAAATTGTGTTAACGGGTAGCCTAAGTGCCGACCTAGGTTATAGGGTACTTTTTATCCCGTTTACTTAAGGAGGTTCCGTGGGAGATGGAAGAACAATCCAATACTTACCTAAATTTGACTATAATTCAGAAATGCACATTTTGATTTCATTTATTGTTTTTTAATAGAATTACAAACTATTTCGTAATTTTTTCCCAGTCATAGTTTTTGTAGTTCTGAAATTACGTTCAAAACAATTCTCTCTTTAAATGGCCTAATGACTAATATAAGTTGAAACATGAAAGGTATGAGGACCTTTGAACGTTTAAGTCATCTTAAACTGGCAATTGGATTTTATTAGACTCTGCTAAGACGAGTAGAACCTATTCATATGTAATTAGTACAGTGTTTATGTAATCAGTAATTATGTTGAGCAAGCATAGGATCTGAGACTTTTGTTGTTTTATTGCGTGAAGATTTTGCTGCTCGATTGAATCGCAGATCAAAAGATTATATTATACTCGTAGGAGCGCCCTTCAAAATATTATTTATTCTTTTTTAGTGTTCCGTACCTAAAGGGTAAAAATCGGTACCCTATTACTAAGACTCCGCTATCCGTCTGTCTGTCTCTTACCAGGCTGTATCTCAAGAACCGTGATAGCTAGACAGTTGAAATATTCACTGATGGGTTAAAATATATACCGTATATAAATATATTGCCGTTTTTATAGATAGTGATACGGAACTCTTAGTGCGCGATTCCGACTCTCACTTGACGGATATTTTAGTAGGTATCTGTTGTTGTAGCGCAAACAGATATACACCATTTGTGAAAATTTCAACTACCACAATTGAATATAGGCATGTTTTCGCCACCAAGAAATCTTGCTGGCCTTCCCTCAGTAAAATAATTCCCGTATGGCATCGGTTTGTCATTAATAATAGATTTTAGATCGTTGCCAACTGGATGTGACAACTATAGATACGAGTAAATACTCACAATGGAAATTACGTCGGTTTTTTGTATTTAAAACTCACGGCCCGAGACTTCGTCCAATTTTGAATTTAACCAAATAAATGTGGCTCAAGCTACTACTTATTAAATCAGCTGTCTGTCAGTGAAAGTCTCGTCACAATTAGTCAAGCCGTTTAATAAAATTGGAGTGTCTGTTTACTAAATGCATGTTATGCATGTTTACAAGGTTCATATTATAACAAAAGTATTTTTAGAATGTTTGTATGTCTGTCTGTTTATAGTATTTGGAGTAACTTAAGCAACTTTTATTAGGGTTCGTTTCCAAGGGGAAAAAAAGAACCCCATTGGGTACTAAGACTCCGCTGCGCTGTCAGTCTGTCTGTCTGTCACCAGGCTGAGTGAAACGTGATAGCTAGACACACACAAATGCCGCTATAGCAACATAATATACTAATAGTATAATAAAATAAGTATATAAAGGGCCTCCCATAAAATAAACATGAGTTTTATTCGTATATTATGTTATATACGGTACACATAATATATAAATAAATATATGTATTAATATAAATTTTCACAGATGACGTATTTATGTTGCCATAATAACAACAAATACCGAAAGCATTCGTGCGCGACTCGGGCTTGCACTTGACGGATTTTTTTTAGAAATAAATAATAACGCAGACCAAGTCGCGAGTATAGCTGGTTAATTATTTTATTTTAAAATCATTGCCATCTGGATGCGACGATTACAGATAAACACTCACAATGAAAATTACGTCGTGTTTTTTTATTTAAAATGTATTAAACATTCCGTGAGTCATAGTTTTCCACGTATCCAAGCGGACGAGACGCGTTTGTTAATAACTTTAGTCGCCTGTTGCTTGCTTCACGCTAAAGTCGCTCGAAAGTGAGAGTAGTGTGTGTTTGAATATCTAAATAGTGAAAGGTAAATTGAATCTATTTGCTTTTATTTTATTTACGTGTATGGAATTTTTCTCTTATTACGTAAGATTTTAATTTTATTACGCTATATATATGAAATAATATTAGTACAGCTAAAGAGTTAATAAGGTTATGCTATTTGATTAAGTTTCTAAAACATGTATACAATGGAGTCATGTTATGCCGGTAACTTAAATACAGGTGAATCAATTTTAATGGTTTTTATAATTTTGGATTTGTGTTGTTGTGTTGTGCAATGTCTATCGAGATATATATAATATTAGCTATTCGCTCGCGGCATCGCCCGCGGTAATTATTTTAATACCACAGATAAATTTCAAAGAGCATAAATATTTCCACCTTACTTATTGCGTAAAAACATAGCCTCTTTTATGTAGTCGGTTAAAAAGTAGCCTATGTCCTTTTCCAAGTTTAGTTCTATCTTCATACCAAATTTCATCAGAATCGATTAAGTGGTTTAGGCGTGAAAGCGTAACATACAGACAGACAGACTGAGTTACTTTCGCATTTATAATATTAGTAAGGATTTACCACTATTAGCCGTCGATATTACTTCGCTTAAATCCGGACCCTCACCTACTATGCTCGACTAAAGATACGATTTGGTAAATAACGTTACGTAACATATTTTAGGTAAGTACCTACGTAAGTTTAGTGTTAATGCTATTTATGCTCATACAAAAAAAACTCTCTCTATATTTTAGTTACTTCTCTGATCACACATAGTTTAGTCCTTTTAACTAAAACTGATCAAGACCTGTTTTAAATATTATTTTTTTAATTTTCAAATCAAAAATGTTGAAATAATAAAAATATATACCAAAATAAAATTAAAAAAAATAAATGAAATCAAATGAAAATTATTTATTTGCCGAATATATGTGTTTAACAGATGTCACAGAACAAGAGTTTTTAATTATATAACATATTCTACCACTATGTGGTGTGCAAATATTTCAAAATAAAATTTATATTTATTTATTTATTAAACAACATACTATACACAAGTTATATTATTATCTATAGCAAACATTATTTCAACACGATTTATTTTAACCCTGTCTACCATAAACTACCACAGTTTCCTAGCCAGTCAGGAGAAGAAACGACAAAGTATAAATGTTCGCGTTAGCTAGCGACAAGTCGCATCATGATGTATTTCACCAGAAAAAATGCCCTTTCGATATGTAAAAATATTACGTTGGAATATGGTTTTATCCAGAAAAAGTCCTGAATCTGGTGAACCTAGCTCCGCCCTGTATAGTCGAGAATTTCCTAGTTTACCATGCAACAAACTCACCAAGTTTTTTTATTTTTTAGGGTTATCAAGGTTTTCCACAATAAAATTGGATTTTCTCTCAGGTTCTTATAACTAAATTCCAATGCTGATTAAATTATTAACTAACGACAGACTTTGGTATAGGAAGTTTTTTCATAACTTATTAATTTACTCCCGCGACTTCACCCGTGCGATAGTAATCTTTAATCGAAGGTATATTTTCACCTTGACAGATTCTGATGAAACATAGCTTGGTTCTTAAACTTGACAAATATCATTCAAACAGTGCCAATGCAATGAAAATTATTTTAACGTATTTCTGTTTCGATGAAACCACAAACAAAAAAACAGCAAAAATCTTTCGCTTACCATTGAATAAAACCTGATGACTTTTTACTTTTTTCCATTAAATTATTGCAAAAAAATATTTAAAATACTTATATTTTTAAACATTTTGATATTAATGGTGGTAATAGTGCGTTGCCAACGGAGTCACCAAGATTGTTAAGCCTATGTGAATTTACTAATTACGCTGCCCTCTAGACAAGTTTACTACATTTTTATTCTTGTTTAATCGATTTTGGGGCGAAAATGGGGAGGGACTTAAATTATGAATGTGTGTTTGTGAACTAAATCTATATCTATCTAAGTATATTCATATGTATATGTAGTTGAGAACCGTATCGATGTATATTAGAATTGGAGTCTGTCAGACTAATTAAAAACTATCGACTGTGGACGTTCCATACAAAACGAACAATTCCCCTTCAAAGAGAAAAAAGCAGAGAAGTGAACAGCGAATGAACAAAAATACGGACAAATTGGTCGTTGGCAGTTCAGCAAAGTCTACTTTATACACACTTTCGAAATAAATTTACACGTTTGACAAAAAGGTATTAGCCTTTTTGTCAAACTTAAACCAATTGTTTTCACCTTTTACAGCAGAAATCATTCGAATGAATGTGTTCTTTTTTTACGGAATAAGGAAGTGAACTAGCACGCGACTCTCCTGATGGTAAGAGACAACCGTGGCCTATAGACACCATAGTTGTTGTAGGTGGCTACCCTACCTTTCGGACCGGAACACGACAATGTTATTATGGCGACAGGAATAGGTAAGGCGGTGGATCCCTAACCGGGTGAATTGCTGCACAGCACTCTACCACTAGAAGTCTTATTGGCAAAAACCTTGATAACCTATGCTCGCTTCTTACAAGTTGCCCGTCTGTAACCGTAAACATTTTATATTTTAGAAAATTGACGTAGAAGGTTATAAAATTCAATACGAAGCAAGTTTGAGTTTTTAATTAAAAATCTTCTCTTAATTTAAAACTGTTTACCCTGGATGGCGGTGCGAGCCCGTGCTTCCGAACTATTTTATCAAAACTGTCGAAAATTAATATGCCATCCAGAAACTATACGTCGCTGTCGGGACAAGCTTTGGTGCCTTTGTTCATTTTAATTAATATTCCCGAATACCTGAAATATTTTTAAGGTAGACAAAAATTTCGAAGAGATGTATGTAACCCATTAGTGCGCTTGCTAGCCGCCTCAAATATTTCTAAACATAATTAAGTTATCGATAGAATAGATCCGATTTATTCAAAGTTTTCACTAAAGTAGTAAATTTAATCTAGTCAAATTTGTCAAAAATAGACATTACAAAATCACTTGGTATCACTTAAGTAATTGTAATTAAATTAACTATTCGGTTAACATGTGTAAAACACTTGAAAGTTACCCCGAAACTTCAGTAAGCGATCATTTTCGTCGACTCCCAAAAGCTTTTGTTACGACTTTCCAAATACACTTATATCTATACTAGCTTATTTTTGCAGTAAAAAGTAGCCTATGTCCTTTCTCAAGATCAACTCTATTTTTGTTCTAATTTTCATCAGAATCTGATCAGTGGTTTAAGCGAGAAAGTGTATTAGACAGACAGAAAGAGTTACTTTCGCGTTTATAATATAGCACGGCTTTGTATTTCTCATCTTTTGCTATCGACCATTGATATTTATGCAGATTGATAGTTATAACTATTCTCTGTATAATCTTTCTTTAAATTCTTATACAGTAATCGTGACACTTGGTTCTCGATACTTTCTGCTTTTTACTTCCTAATACTATTTGTAAGGGACTTGCCGTGAATATAAATTTTAAAGTCGTATAGAACTCGCTAATAAAAACTAGTTATTCAATGAAACAGGTCACATGTGACCCAGCGTTACCTATCAGTAACACAAACCCGGGTAATCTGTCCAAACGATCTTCGTTGTATGCCAGAGTTCACTATCAATTCGTTGTGGTTTTAGCGCGACAATTTGATTGAATTGCTAAAATCCTAAATTATTTAGAACGTGGTATTGGAAACTGCGACGAAAATTGCAAATTTAGCGTGCCTACAAGCTTATCAACCACGTCAGCGTTTCATCAATTTATTAAAGGTGTGGTTGACGGTTAAATATTTCATTATCAATCAATTTCTATTATGGCTTAACCATGTTAATTTTAATGAATTGCAAATCTGGCCTTAAAAGTCAGCCAGCAACGCACCTACAATGTCTATGGTGTCTATAGGCCAAGGTTGACTCATACCATTATTAGAACCGTGTGGTTTTTTCCTGTCTTCCCATTAAAATGTTATTTTATGATCTACCCTAATAATAATATTAAAAACAGTATTGCGCAGATATCCACTGCGGTCGCGCGTCAACACCTGTTTGCTCACGCCTTTGTTATCTATCGTACCTACCTATTTTGTATTGTTTCCGTGCGGTCGTGAGAAACAAAATACCCGTTGAGTGTTTTTTAACTTTTAAGGGCAACTCCTGTTAGTCAGGAGCCCCTGTAAATATAAAATGAATCTTTACCCAACGTCCCCAAATACCCCAATGTCTCAACAATCCCCTAGAAGTACTGGAAAAATAACAAGTTATGCCAACGTAACCTCAACAACATGTTTCCCCAAAAAAGAGCAAGCTATTATTCTGGATTCAATTGATGGAGTGACATTAAAAGAATACCTGCTCGCGTTATCAACGGTAATACCTGCTACATCTATTCGTTTCATCTCACGCATAGCAAATTCTCGTGTATGTATCTACACAGATTCAAAAAAAACAGCTGATATGCTCATTGAAGACAAAAAGGTGATTTGTGTTCAAAGTAAGAATCTCGAAATTAAACCATTAATTACTAGAAACAAAAGGATAGTGCTATCAAATGTTTGTCCTGTCATTCCGCATTATGTAATCGAGAAGAAATTTGAAGAATTAAATATCAAAATAATGTCATCAATTACCTTCATGAAAATTGGAGTAACTGACCCAGGATTCTCCCATGTACTGAGCTTTAGGAGACAGCTATATATATCTCCTGAGGACGAGAAACGTCTCCCAGAGTCATTCCAGATAACTTTCGAAGATACCAATTATTGGATCTATGTCTCCACCGATTCGCTTAAATGTTTTTCATGTAACAGTATGGGACACTTAGCAAAAAATTGTCCCATCAATAATAGTAAAGTTACCGTAATTTCTCAAGAAGTGGATAACCATCTTGAAGAAGAGATTAATAAAACATTTGATAGAAACGATGACCTATACTCAAGCCCTATTCCAGAACCACGATCATCTGCTGTAACAGAGACGGTACTACCACTATTGTCCCAAATTAACTCAAAAGGCATTAAACGAATCCACTCGCCTACCACCACAGAATCTTCAAACACGGACTTTATAAAACCGTTATATGGAGTTAAGGCACACTGCTCAAAAAATGAAGACTTGGAGATGGCGGATCCTGAAACTGATGAGTCATCCAGCAACATCTCAGTGGGCAGTAGTGAAGATAGAACAAGAATTAAAAAAAAGTTAAAGAAAATTGACTCTAGAGGAGAAGAAGAAGTCTGGACAGATATTCAAAATGACTTGACAGAGATGGAAATAGAATCGTTTCCAATAAATTTGGATCAATTTATAAGTTTAATGGATAATATAAGAGGAAAACAAAATGTAAAAGAAGTAGTATGTTCTTACACGAATAATATTAGAGACCTTATTGGTATGTGCAACAAATTACATTCCAAGATGAATAAAAGCCTTAAAAATAGATGTTCTCGCTTATCAAGAAAACTCCATGAAATTTTAGACGTCTCGACTGACACAGAACTAAAGTAAAACCTATATTATTATTGTATAAATTACATTAATTAAAATTAGTTTACATTAGGTATACTCGTTAAAATTAGTTTATATTTATCTTATATTAGTTATCAAATTCTTATATAAATTAAAATTTATATTCATACTTACGCATATATATTATAGTTTTGTAATATTTAATTATGAACATACTACAGTGGAATGTAAATGGTTACTTTGCAAGGTTAGAAAATATCAAGTTACTGATTAACCGGGTGAGTCCAGACTGCATTTGTTTACAAGAAACTAATTTCTCTTCTAATTATTGCGCCTCATTAAAAGGTTATGAATATTTCCATAAAAACAGAATTCTTAGCGGTAAAGCCAGTGGTGGAGTAGCAATTTTTATAAAACCATATACTTCTCCCTACCAACTTCAACTAAACACGAATATGGAAGTTGTAGCAATTACACTCAAATTTCCGTTAAAAATAACTATATGTAATATCTACCTTCCTAATAGCAGTCCGTTAAATATTGAAGATTTAAATGACCTGATCTCTCAATTACCAAAACCTTTTATCGTTTTGGGAGATTTTAATAGCCATCACTTCAATCGGGGGTCTGTAAAATGTGATACCAGGGGTAGACTAGTTGCTGACTGGATAGATAGTAACAAAGATATACCTTTATTAAATTCTGGGCAACCAACTCATTTCAACAGTAATACAGGAAGCACAAGTGTTATGGATCTTACTATTGCTTCACAAAATATAGTATCATATTTTGAGTGGAATGCTTTAGATGATCTATATGATAGCGACCACTTTCCAATTTTAATTAAATGCCAAATCCCAGAATATTCTCCAAATTATATCAAGCTACCAAGAAAATGGAAGTTCCACGAAGCTGACTGGCAAAATTTCCGAGATGAACTAGAAATTAACATCCGCAAATTAGTAGACCTAAAATCAAATTTTGACCATTCTATCAATGACATAGTAAACATGTTCACTGAGGTTATTATTCAAGCAGCGAGCAACTCAATACCCAGAACATCCGGTAACTATAAAAAGAAAGGTGTACCATGGTGGAATAAAGATTGTAGGGCAGCGATAAAACAGACTATAAAAAGGATTAAGACTATACAAAAAACAGATTCAGAACTTAAAATTAATTATAAAAGAAAGAGAGACAAAAGTAGAAGAATAATTAAAGAGAGCAGTCGTAGTAGTTGGGAAAATTGGGTTTCTTCTATCCAACAAAACACCAATTGGTGAGATGTGGAAAAAGTTACACAAGCTTAACAATCGCAATACCAATTTTAATGTTACAGTTCTCGTAAAATCGGATGGAACATTTACTTCAAATGCTATTGAGACCACCAATATGTTAGCTGAAACTTTTGCTTCCAATTCAAGCTCGAATAACTTTGATAAAAATTTTATTAAGTATAAGACCTCACAAGAAAAAAGCTCAAGATATTCTAGAATAATTCGAATCCTATCAATAAATATATCGCAATGCACGAACTATCATTTGTACTCTCTCAGGCAGGAAATACTAGTCCCGGACCTGATAAAATACCCAATATGATAAGCAATTGCCTACTAGCGGTCTTAACTACTTGCTTGATATGTATAACTATATTTGGACGAAACAAGTTTTTCCAG
>DVZL01007705.1:0-10620 GCA_018236625.1 Lasaia peninsularis
ATACATTGCTATATATTTTGATTTATGTATATATCTAAATTATAGGTAGGCACTGCATTCTTAATATCTTTCAGTAAGGAAAGGTAACAACTAAAACAAATTAAAATTAAGATACATTATATTGTAATCTTAAATCTATTTCTTGCAAGAGAAACAAAAATGTATATAATCTAAAGTGACGTAAAACTTTATTTTTAAACATTAATAAGCTATCGGAGAATATATCCAAATGAGCAATATATGAAATATTATTATATACTTTTACAATCAACAGCAATGGAGTATTGCTGCCGTATCTATTTCTCCAAATATCGATGTCAAACTGGCGATAGTTTATTGCACGTGTTGCGGTTCTACAAACATTTATTTTAATTTTAGACAAAAGGTATGAACAGTCACAATGATTATTTAAAATTTTATATATATGTTTTAAAATATTTTCGTCAAGATCCCGTGCTAATTATAATAAGCTACCAAAATATACATAAATATGGAAAGAATGAAAATGAAAAGTTGACAAAACAAATATACAATGCGAAAGAGGATAAATGCATGTATCCGGAGAGTTCTCGGTTGACATTCCATGACCAAACAGTTCGCCTACTATCCGAAGATAGTGTCAAGAGTTTGTATGAAGAGAATAATGAACGTGGAGGAAGCTAGGGAAGTATTTAGGAGTCGTGATACTTGGCACTCGATATGCTCTGCCTACCGCGCAAGGGACCAGAAGCAAGGCGAGAAGATATGAATCAAGTTTAGATCCAAAAATAACATACTACCTTACACTTAAAGCAGAACATGATGTGAATGATAAACAAATGATATTTTTAAAACTAGGCCACGTTGTTTATTCCAAGCATATGGTTTCATAATGTCATCGAATCTCCCACCTAATGCATAGATCATATATTTATGTGTACAACGATTGTTCTTGTATTTGTTTAGAATTGGTAAACACATTAGGTAGCTGTTTGCATAGGCGCCAGCTCTCGTCCAACTTGTTTGATCTAAGACAAAACAAACCTCTAATCAGGGACTACTCGCTGATTCGGGATTTTAAACCACTTTTGTTGGACAAAGTTTCCTTTGTACCCTTTGTTTCATCTTAAGGAAAATTCTGTTTGCTTCAAAATGAAAGAGACCTTATCAAATATTATAATTGTTAGAAATAATGATTCCGTGAATAGCCAACTCAAAGGTTTTCGTTTATTAAATTATAAACTAATCAAGATTTGTATCCGAAAAGATCCCTCCCAGGATAATGAGATCGTTTCTCGCTTGGGGCCTATTTCAATTTGTTTTTGATAGGATTGTAATATTTTTTTTACATTAGACCGTATTTTTTTGTAAATATGAAAAAAATACAACATGTCTGCTTGCGACATCCCGACCTGAGGCACTTTAACTTCAAAGAGGAGAAGTATGTACTTTGTAAATAAAACAAAAACCATGAAAATAATGTTAATATTGTTATCTTCATCCAAATAATCATCCAGTTTTTTCTTACAGAAAATAAGTACGCCTATCTACTAATCGTCATTTGAAGTGAAAGGATAATAGATCAGCTAAATAAAAATCTCATGATGAGAAATTGTTGCAACACATAATATTGTAAGAGTTTTTTTCATTTCGTTTTGAAAGGTGGCTAGAGGGAAAAAAATCTCACGAAAAAGTTGGCACGACACTTCTTGCTATAGTAATCCGGCGACGACATACACAACTACGGTGTGTATAAAATATGCGAAAAAGTACCTATAGCAAAAAGTGTCGTGTTATTATCGATTAATTTGTGAAGGAATTGTAATTTAAAAAAAATCGTTAACTTCGTTCCATCCGGGTGTCCCTTGACACCTCTCAACTTTTTTTTTCATATTTAAGACCAGGCGTATACATAGTAATTATCATAACAAAATATTAATTAACTGCTTCCTACCAAGTAGTTCGTACGAGCTTAGGTTTTGGTCACACTCAGCCTACAACTAAATAAGTTCAAGGTAGTGCTCTTCTGGAAAGCCTCAACTATCTATATGCTATCGTCAGTTTTAGAGGTTATGGTAGTTAACAAACTCAAATACAAAAGTGGCTTGTGTAAATTGGTTGAATGTTACCAGCCTCAAATCTATTTTTAGTGGTGTATTATAGCTAAGGCATATCATCATCATAATGCCACGATTTTCTAAAAAAACTAAATGATTTCTTTTAATCTGTAGTTATTTATTTCTTATTTGTCTTCCATCCTTACATATGATTAAGTCTCTCACCTCAGTCAGTCAAGACCGTGAGAAATATTATTTCTAAGCTTTAGTCTTTCTGTTTACTCAATTTAGCACAATGGTATTCAAACGTTTATACGCTTTCTAAATACTACGTTTCTAAATATTATAAGGACCTATAGATAATTTGTTTAATGTCTAAAACCCATTCAACATGTAAGAAATTTTTGGAATATCAAATTCGCAGTCGTATAATCTTTCTCCTATTATTTCTCTTTTTCTGACTCCACACACAGCAATTTTGAACGCGATATCGTCTTTTTTTCTCTTGTAAACTTAAATTATTTGAAGTGTTTTAATTGAAACAAAGAATAAAAAACCTTAATGCTAATTGCACAAAAATCTTATCAGAATCCTTTATTTATCAGGGCAGTAAATTATTTGACAGGAATACATTATTCTGTATCTGGTAATACCCGACTCATGCCTCACCGGCGCTGGCTAAAGGCATTTAATTAGAAGTGAGATAAGTGTGTGGTCCAGCCTTTTATCGCTTGACAAGAGCTCTACACAATCTCGGTGATTCGTAAAGTGAAGGATAAGCAAAACAATTATTATGATAAACTAAATTAACTCTATGTAAATATTATAAATACGCCTCACACATAAAATAGTTATCCCGCCAAACGTTATATCGCTCGCACTTAGAACAAAGAAAATAATTTTTTTTTATTAATTTCCTTTCTTATGCTAGTATATCTACGACCCGTAAGTTCAGCAGATATATTAAAATATCCGTGATTGGCCAAGGTACTAGGGGGTACATAGGTAAGGTTTTAAATTAATTTATTGCCATTTGTATTTATATTATAATATAACATTTTTTTTAATTGACGTTCAAAAAGAGATTTAAAGTTGTCCTGTTTTGAATAAAAATATTGACTATATATTATAAGGTCTATGATGTGATAGTTACACCAAAGAGGCGAACTCTTGGTAAAAGGAAAAAATATCTATTTCAAAACACAATTAAATGTATGTACAAATAAAAATGTGGATGGTTGTAGTTACCCAGGGAGACTTTTAGAGCCTGGGGTTAATATTCCACGACCAAATTGCTCGTGTATTATCTGTGGTGCCAAGAGTCCAAACCTGCGTGTTTGTATGAAGAGAGCAACAAATGTAGAGGAAGCTATAAAGTATGGTACATGGCACTTGAGCACTCTTTGCCTATCTCCCTAGTGATTTAGCGTGGAGATATATAATATGTGTGATGAATATCACTACATATCATAAAACAAAGTTACTTTCTCGGTCTGTCCTTATGTATGCTTAAATCTTTAAAATTAAGCAACGGATTTTGATGCGGTTTTTTTGTAACAGAAAGAGTGATTCAAGAGGAAGGGTTTTATGTATATAACATGTATAGTATACCCGTTCGCTAGTTAAAAAATAAACAAAAAAATAAAACAGAAACTGGAATTTATGTTCGTCATATTTGTACCAGAAATAGAGGGTAGTAGTTTAATTATTCAAGTAGAGATGAAAAACAATGGACGGACATTTGAATAAGAATCATCTCCGGAAAATTGCTGTGCGACAACACCCATTGTTTAGTTCCATCTTTCTGGTCTCTCAATCTACATTTAATTTGGCAGCTGGTTTGGTCAAAGCGACAGTTATTTTATCAATATTAAAAATCTACACCAGTTTCGTACACTTAAATATCCTATATACATAAAACTAGCTTCTAGACTTCATCCTCTTTATTATTTGAAAAAAATTTTTACACCTATTGTCACCAAAGGGGAAGGTCGAGGTACGCTAGTATCCACGACTCGTAAGTCCAGTAGATATACTAGAACACCCACGATTAGACAAGGTACTAAAGCCTATGATGTGATAGGTGGAAAGCCTATCGCCACTTCGGGCACATTCCAATCCTGGGCAATGTAATGAAACATAAAAAAGCAAACAAATATTTTAACAAGCTTCAACTTTTCTTAGTAGATTAATTAAAAAATCAGTCTTAAACAACAAATAACAACCCAAAAGTTTTTGACCTTTCTTGAAATAATTAAGACAAAAGTTTTAATTTCTAGTTTACGGTTTTCTACAGCTGTTCTCGCTCGTGACATAAAAAAATAAATGCCATCTGCTCATACTCTCAGAAAGCTAGGCAGAGATATATAATATCCACGCATTAGACAGTTATAGTTTTTAGATAAATTGAAAAAAACTTATGAGAAAAAGTTGCCCTACCCGGAAATTGAACTCCCACTCCCACTTTAATTTCTAACGATAACAGATACAACAATAGAAAATGTCATTTTTTTTTCTAGATTTTTTTTGTTTTATAATCGTGCCTTTAATTATTTAAGCATTTTATTAACATATATGATAATATTTTTACATAATACGATTTAATATATAGTTTTATCCGTGCTAATAATATTAATGCGGAAAGTAAATCTGTCCATCTGTTACACTTCAAACGGACAGTTGCCAAAATAAAAAAAAAACATATTAACGATCGACTACTTCTAAGAATTACAATGCATTTGTCAAAAAAAGTATTTAATTTCAATCTCAAAAAACATTATTCACTTTCAAAGGAAGTTTCTTTATTTTCGAGAACCACCCGAGAATATTAACCACTGACGATATTAGGTCGCCATATTTGGCACAAATTCAATCTCAAACAACGTTTTAAAATAAAGTAGACATAGGAAGTTATCCTTTACGTTTCAAAAACATATAACCGCAATTTAATTACGAAGACATGTTATTCAAAACCAACGCTTATAACAGTAAATTTGTACTTGCGATAGCAAAACTTTAGACAAGTCCGTGGTTGCTTAAACATGGGGCTTACTTAATTATACGTTCAACTGATTAACTAAGTTTGATCAAAATTTCCAGTCTGTTGTAAAGCTTGCCTCAGTGTTATCAGTGGGGCTCGCTTTACATAATTTATGTGGAATACCTCCTTATGACAAACACGACGTTTGTAATTGACTATTTGACAGCTTTCGGATAATTACTACATTCTTCTTTATTAGCTTTATCCCGTATTTATTATATAAGATTGAGTAACAAATTAACAGACAGACAGACAGACAGAGAGACAGATAGACAAGAATTCTAAAAATGTTCTGCGGCCTGTTTTGATTTATCTGGACCTATGTTTTTAATATCTTTGATGTACAGATTTTACTCTAAGATAATATCGCATTCGGCTACTGTTTCATACGTAAAGCCATCTGACCTCAGCAACCCAGGTGGAAAACTAGGCCCACTTGATTACGTCGAATTCACATCCAGGAATTAAAGTTCTTTACGATGTTTTCCATTACCGTAAGAGCACTTAGAAAATGTATAAGTAATATACTCAATGGTATATAGCGGTGTGCGTTTTTATTTAATTATTTTATTTTATACATTTCTAAAATAAAAGTAGCCTAAGCGATTCCCTATTACATCAGCGGTCTGCCAGTGAAAGTTCCATCAAAATCCAGACATTTCAGAGATTAGCGGGTACAAACAGATGCATATATAGACAGATAGAGAGACAGATAAAAATTTAAAAAAATATATTGTTTTGGTATAGGTATAGTACCTACCTTGTAAACATACATGATATTTTTTTAATATTACATATAGACAAAAATCATTAACAATTATTTCTTAGCAATAATTTTAAGCATTCCAATTCATTACAAATACTATTAAGTCTTTCGTACCAGAATTCACATAAAGAGATAAGTAAATTTAACTTAGTCAGTAAGCATGCAAGAGAGAATACCGTTCGAAACTGTAGACAAATGTCAAAGAGAAACGGGAAACACTTGGAGGTGTTTACATAGAACTCTACAAACGAAAGGTCTTTTACTCATTGTAGATAATACAAACTGTTCTAAATTAATGAGGTAGGAACATGCAAAATAAACAAAATACTCATGAGGATATTTCCATTGTAAATTGATTTCTATACTTATATATCTATACATCAGTGGCGTGCACTCCATAGAGGCACATAAGCATTGTTTACGCTTTGAGACAGGATGTGCTTTGATATATCTAATTAAACTCCAACATTTCACTATCATGATCATATAATTTATGAAACTAAACAAAAAAAGATAAAAATCTGTAAGTTCCTTTTGCGTCTTCTATAACCGCATTTATGGGGAGTGTTCTGAGGAACTTTTAACCTTATACCCGCTGCTCGATTCCACAACAGGTCCTCGCGACAAAACTTAAGGTTTCACCCACACCATCTTCATACGTGGCGATCGTATACTGTGCGATTTTGTGGGCATTTTTTGCCACGTACTACACCTTTGTGGAATCAGTTGTCGGCAGCGGTGTTTCCTAAGCAATACGACTTAATTACCTTCAAAAAGAGAGCGTGCTCATTTCTTAAGGTTCAGCAACTTAATTGTGATGGCCCTGTATTGCAGTTGTTCCTAGGCGGTAATCACTTACCATCATGTGAACTGCTTGCTTGTTTGCCTCCTTTTTCCATAAAAAAAATGTAACCGAGTACTCGGCCATACATATCTAGTGTCATTATCATGCACACGCCGCAATTGGAGTGTCCCTATCTATTATTAAAATGACCACCTTTTTTAAATGCATATATATGTATGTTTACAAGGTAAATATTAAATTTTTTTTTTTTAATTTAAATACACAGGATTGGAACGCAGTTCCAAAAATAGAAATCTCCATCTTAATGTGTTGAACGTTGTGTGCTATCAAATGTGATAAATAACTAAATAATAATTTTCAATAACAACAGAATAGCTAAACGAAAATTGAAATAACAAATTAAAAGCAAAAAAAAATTTTAGAATAAGTTTTTATTATATTTTGAGTGCTCTAAAAACAACTATTCCGCCATCTTGGTTAAGCCACCATATTAGATTTAGGATGTCATGTACCTTATCCTGCATTGTCATCGAAACTAAACGCGTGAAGCTTAATCGGGTGAATCGAAATCGAATTCAAAATCTTTAAAAAAATACACTTACAGTTCAACTTGGACTTGCTTAGAATTTAAATTAAAACAACAATCCAAAAATTTAAAAAGAAAAGTTATTAAACCGAAAAAAATGAAGCAAACGTTTCAATTATCGTAAAGTTTAAACACCGTTTTCAGATTAGCAAGACCGTCAGCTCTTAATAATAATCGCTCAAAGTGTTAACGTATTTCATAAACTTTTAATATTGGGCTTTAAATCCATCTAGGGTTTTTCATGAATACTTTTTGTAAAGCGTAGAGATGTGACGATCCCTTTGGTCACTCGTGAAGTAATCTATTATTTTATCCTAAATAGAAGCAAACCAGCAGACGGATTTCCAGATGTTAAGTAACGCCAGTGCCTATAGACACGAAAGGTGGTATAAAAAGGTGGTAACCAACCTGAGGCTAGACGATCAGACTTGTGCGTAAGTAAGCTTACCGGCTACACTACCTTCCAATAGGAACAAGACAAAGACGAGCAGTGAAATTTTGCGGATGGAATAGATAGGCATGAATGTTTGAGAGAGTTGTTGCTGGACTCTTACAACAAGTCTCATCTTACAACTAGGTTAACCTATCTGGGATTAAAACCATGAACCTCGTGTGTCAAAATCGAGCATTTAACCGTCACAGTGGTAGATTACGAGTATGTACAAATCTAAGCATAGATATTGTTATTAACGCCATCAACAAAAACATATAGTTCGCCGGTGTTTCCATGCTTATCCTTGTGGTCAAACTGGTAGGAGTATAAGGACATGTTGATCCTCGTGCTCCTATCAGTAGGAGAACCGAGTAGGAGCAAGTGGAAACGCCGTAATTCACGTACTTGTCTAAAGACACGATATAATATATTTGTTGGTATTCTGCTTGTTAACTGTATTAAAAATGAATATTCAAATATTTAAAAGAAACAATATTTAAATATTTCTACTAAAATAATATTTAAAAAACAATATTAAAAAAAATTGCTATAAATATATTTTAAGAATGTAAAAAGAAATTTTTGTAAGTCGTTCAGATTAAAAATTAACAAAGAAAGAATTAACTTAATGACAATTGTAACTTCCCCGCCAACCAACTGGTATTCGAATGGTATTTTTTGTCATTAGCCATATGGTAACACGTGGTGACAAAGATCCTTTAATGTGTTTTTATGACACGCTATTTTAAGACTATCTGGAATATTGTTTAAACACAATAACAAATTATGTGACCCTATTTCGATTCCTTCTATGCGATAATTTTATTACAAAAGAAACACAAGCTGTTTTTAAACAAAGGGACTTCGCTGTCCGTCTGTCTGTCTGTCACTAGGCTGCATCTCATGAACCGAGATAGCTAGATTATTGAAATTTTCACAGATGTTGTATTTATGTTGCCGCTATAACAACAAATAATAGGTGTTAGAGTCTTGCCACAATAGCGGCAGTGCTCGCCATTATCGTGTTCTGATTTGGAGAATAGGGTAGCCGGTTAATTTACTCACACAAGAGGCCTACCATCCCAGCCTCAGGTTGGCAACGCACCATTTCTACATTTTTTTTTACATATTACACAAATTGATCTAACCCCAAAGTTAGCAAATCATATGCTTATGTTATAGGTGTTAGACAACGATACTAATACATAGAAATACCAGAATAAATTTAATAAACACCCAGACCCGGAAATACAGACATCGATATTCATCACACAATTTTCTGTCCCAGTCGGGAATCGAACCCGAGCCTCGCGATTAGTCGTTGCGATTAGGCGTGTACACTAGCCACTCGGCCATCGAGGCGGTCACCTTTAGTATCTACAGGCGACGTGTATTTCTTACTACATCAGGAAATCCGTCTGCTTGTATGCCTTCCATTATCATAAAATAAAACTATAATAAAATAAATATATAGAGAGAGCTCCAATACAACAAACGTGATTTTTTGCAGTTTTTTTATATATAACGGCAATAGTATCGGTATTTCAATAACAACAAATACTAAAACAGATTAAAATAATTATATGAAGGAGCTCCCACAGGACAAACGTGATTTTTTGCAGTTTTTATATATATGGAACCCTTCGTGCGCGGGTCCGACTCGCACTTGACGCTTAATTTATCTACTTATTATTCTCCATCATCGCCTGATGGATAACTAACGAGCATATCCGATAATCACACCAACGAGGCGGTCGAATATCTGGTTGCAAAACAAAGTTATAAAAAGGCCATATCTGATAATACATCCCCAGTAGCCCTAATAAATCTGAGCGGTCTAACAAAGAACTAATCCCATTGGTCTTTCGGTAATAAATATTACGCACATTTATGTCATCAGCCATCTTTTGTTGGGCAGCAATCAGTTCAAGTCGGCTGCCCTTCATGGTTTTTCTGAAGAAGGCATGTGTTTTTGCGATCGCACGCCGACGTGTCACTCAAATGACTGATGTGCATGTGTCAGCTACTTTTTGTTGACCACAGACTATGAAACAATATAAGATGACCGATTCAGAGTTTGTTCACACTTGCAATGTTAATATAGTATAGCTTGTTATTTAGATTTTTTCGCTTTATTAAATATTTTTTTTGTTTGACTATGGATTTCCGCAAAGTAACGCCTGACTATTAATTATTTCTTGATCAAGCTATAGGTATACATCAATACAAATAAATGAAATTGGAGTGTGTATGTCATATTGAAGTAACCGCTTTTTACTAAATGCATATGTTTAAAAGGTGCTGTCTGCCTGTGTGTACCCGCTAACATTTAAAACGCTAAGACGGATTTTGACAGGACTTTCACTGGCAGACAGATAATGTATTAAGAAGTAGTTTAGTTTTCTTTTATTTTAGAATTGTATAAAATAAAATAATTAAATAAAAACGCGGAACAAATCCCGGGCACAGCTAGTGTAAATATAAGTATCCTAAAAACTCCTTGCCTATGACTTTTTTCCTAGTTTTTCTCTTGACTACTTTTGTAAATAGTGGTATTTCAAGGTAGATATAGAGGTAATGGCAAGTTTGTTTTCACGCTATTTCTTGATAGACACATAGATATATGGATTGAGGAGTTATTACAAAATATTTGAACATACAATAATACATACATATATACATACAAGTCATTAATACACTTTTTATCACTACATAGTATAAAACAGAGTCGCTTCCCATTCCTGTCTGTCCCTACGTATGTTTAAATCTTTGAAACTACCCACCGGAATTTGATGAGTTATTTCTCATATATAGAGTAAATCAAGGGAAAGTTTTATATGTATATCACATGCACAATATACCCGTGCGAAGCCGGGGCGGGTTGCTAGTATAAGTGAAAAAGGAAACACTGAAAATATTATCCCAGAACATCAATTCATTTGCTTATTCGCTTA
>DVZL01007706.1:0-10618 GCA_018236625.1 Lasaia peninsularis
GAGTTTTTTCAGTTTATCTGAAAAATTGGATTTGTACCCGGTATGGCGACGGACCTGCCACCTGTGATATCGTCGGCTAAACGTAAATATTTAATTATTTATTTAAAGATCAACAGATATAACTAATAACATTAGTATATAGGATAACAACAAAAAAATATATAACTAAACTGACAGTACTAAGAGAAAGAGGAGAACGTAACGGTAATTCCTCCCCTCACTATGTTGATCCAGCTTAAGTAAGAGAATAGAATAGTATTTTAATAGGTTAATTGGGTGACACTCAACAATAGCACTGGTGGTAGAGAGCTGTGCAGCAACTTGCCTGGGTCCCTACCCACCACTGATCCACCGCCTTACCCATTCCTGCAACCATAATGACATTGTCCTGCTCTGGCCCGGTTAGTAGACTTGCATATCAGGCCTCTTCAGCTCGGTCTCAGGATAGTACGCACCTTCAACATTTGGTGTCTAGGCCGCGCTTATCTTCTCTTATCTTACTATCAGGGGAGCCGTGTGCTTGTTCACTGTCTTATCTCATAAAACAACTTAAAAGAAGGTTCACGGCAGAGTAGCAACAATACCTCCATAAAATGTGCAAATCCGCTATACTCACAAATATATTTTTAATCAATATTTATGTACACAAAGATATGCGCGAAAACCTGATAACTAGACTTAACGAGGTATAGTCAGCTGTACTCAAAGTATGCTCCGTGTAGCCCTAGGGTTTTGCGAAGTCTCAATGAGGGCTTCCCGGGAACACAGAACATTTTTTAATCAACCTTAAAGTATAATCTACAAATCAACAATTATTGATGTTTCCGTTCAATTTTAGCAATTGCTCACTAGCTACTTCCACATATTCATATTTTAAATGGGAAACACATGTACTTTTTCACATATAACTTTTGAAATAGCCGATCGGTTTTTCTCGATAGCTAGATGCACACTCGCTCGTACTGATCACTCGTCATCTCACTCGATCATCGTATTTTATTGACGTTTTTGAAACTATTTTGAATCTGTTTATATTAGATACGATTATTAATAAAATATATGCATAAATAAATTAATTTTATTTAAGGGTTCGGTGAAGTGATTTTTTTCTAAAACATGGTTACGTTACCTATATAGTTTGAGAACCGCTGGTTTATAGGAATCTGGATAGACGGCAGCCCTAGTGTTATCAAAGTTGCATGACATCCGGTATCCTCTGGACATTTATAGACTCAGAACCTCGTTCGCCTACTTTCTTGAATGAGCTGAAACTGGTTTCCCAACTGTACGTGAATGCCACACTGGATGTACAGTTTCTAAACGCTTCCTAGCAATCTGAATTGTCGGAGTCAGCTTGTTCTACCATATTTGTATTTTTAAAGTAATATCCCCTTGATGCCCGGTTTTCTTTAAATAGACTTAGCTGACTGTCAGGCAGCTCTTAAAAAGCGAGTATAAAATATATCAATAAAACCGGAACCTGATTTAAATATTATAGAGTCAGTACCAATTGTCATACTCCTAAAACGGCTAAACTCATTTTCAGGTCAAGGTCAAACTAATAGTAGGCTATATATTTTTCATACCCCTAAGTGGTAATGGAGGTTCATCCAAAAGTGTCTTGGATAAATTAGTTTAAATAGTTTTAGGTTCGAATCCCGCCGTCTACAAGAACTTAGATTAGGTAGCCGACTGATATGGAGCGAACGAGGTATATTACGTTTTTTATTGTATCGTCAGCATCGAAAAGAAATATATGTCATATAAGCGGAGGTAGTTGTAGTTTTTAAAGGGAGATGGGGGGTTAAAATGTCAAAAAAATCACGTGATTAATGGACAGTCCCTTACAAGAAATGATGATGAGGATAAGTTTTAAGCGGTAAATAAGGCTATGTTGTGAAGTTTGACCTTAAGTGAATTATTTTTAAGTGTTTGATAATTCATAGTTGTAGCGATAGCCGATAATTGTTGGAAGTTACATAATGGTAGCGTTTTTGTACATCCTTTTGCACAGTTATTACGCTTCTTCAATAATAGTGTGTGCTACGCTAATGGAAATTTAATAATTTAGATTACTAGATTATATCATTAGTGTATACCTAAGCTTCGGTGCGTTAGTGGTTAGCGTTTCGGACTTCCATTTTGTAGTTTCTGCTCGAACTCCGCCAACAAAAAAATAAATAAAAAAGGCAAAACTTGCCATACCACTGTAATCTATGAATATTGCAATATTTTCTTTTGATCCAAAAGTTGGCTGGTAGAGAATGCGCGTTCAGTAAGTTCGCTTTTTGTATGACATACCTATTTGTATATTATGATGTACGAAAAAGAATAAATAAATAAATATTCAAGACCCGCAATGTACCAATGAGTTTTTCTAACTTAAATATATTTTCTAAATGCTCTTACAGTGAAGAAAAACATTGTGAGGAAATCCGGATTTGTGTATTCGAATTCGACGTAATCTAGGATTGGGCCTGCTTTCCCTTCTGGGTTGCAGAGGTCAGATGTCAAATATCAACAAAAACAAAAAGGAGTTTATCACGACGACATAAGGATATAATTGAAGTTATTTTTTGCAGTTTTATTGCGTTTAAATAAAAATTGTATCACTACATAGTATAAAACAAAGTGTTAAAAAATTAAAAAGATTGAAGCATATATAGGGATATAGGGACAGAGAAAGCGGTCTCTGCTTCAAATTTTAAAACTACGCAATGGATTTTGATGCGGTTTTCTTAAATAGATAGAGTGATTCAAAAGAAAGCTTTTTATGCATATATGTGATATTTATAGTAAACCCGTGAGAAGCCGGGGCGGGTTGCTAGTTTTATTATAAAGTAGTTACTCCGATGAACTTTGTTCCACCCGGACGATGACGTGTTAATTTCTTTTTTTTTAATTTTTTAACAGTGATTGTCCTATTCCGGACGGTGATAAATCTGAAAACACAAAAATTATAAAAATCTGTTCAGCCGTTCACGAGTTGTAATTGATGTGACTAACACGAATTTGTTTATATATTATATACTTTAGTTTCCTACATTGTTTTTGTTGCTGAAATGTGATAAACACATCTATTTAAAGGGTTTCATAACTGAAATCACGTTTTACTTCAAAACTTGTAATTGTTTCATTAATTTTATTTTTAATCTTAGTAATAATGAAATCAACACCTGTTTCGCATGCTTTAAAAATACAAAGACCTTTTTACACAATAGGAACTCCCACATATAATCATATGGATTAAATTAATCTTTAAAGTGATAATAAATAAAACAAAATCTCATGTTTTGATCGCTTGTTAGTGAACATTTAGAAGGATTTCATTTTAGAACATAACAAAATCAAATAATCACATATTTGATTTTGTTATGTTAGCGGTGACGGGGGTCTAAGACGTATTATAATTTGGCAAAAACACAAAATATTTATGTTTTACACTAAAAAAAAAACACATTTACTTTTCCACATGTAACTTATAATAAAAAAAATAATTTCAATCAGTAAAGTAACTGTTCCAGGCGAACTTCGTACCGCCCGCATTTAGGGGTATGGGAAATAGATGTTAACCGATTCTCTGTCTTACTCGATCTCCATACAAAATTTCATGAGAACAGAACGAAACGGTACGGTATAAAAAGTATCCTATGTCCGTCTCCTGGCTTTAAGTTACCTCCCCACAAACTTTAAGCATTAGGCGGTTCAGCCGTTCTTAAGTTATAAATAGTTTTTTTTTTATAATGAGTATACATAGATTAGAACTTAAAGACATAGGCTTATTAGGCTTTATCTAGATCGTTAAAAAGAAAGATTATCGTAAAATGTTATCAATTTAAATATACAGATTATATATATATATACACTTCAGGAAAACGAGATGATTTTCAAAGAAGAAGAAGACGAGTTTTGACATTTCTTATTGCGATTTTGATTGGTGCAAATGAATCTCCAGCTTAACCTTGACTAATGAGATTTGCTGCATTACCATCAGCTTAATGCTGAATGGTTGCGTTAACAGAAAGTGCGGCGTGTGAAACTGTCGGTGCGCAACTTGAGCGTTGACCTTGTTTGAGTTGAGCGACGAAGAAAACCACCTCAGTGTAAACACTTTCTTTATTTTGTTTTTGTACTCACCTACTAATTCGGATTAAGAACTTACTCTTTACGTCTATAGCTGGCGTGTAATGACAACTAAACTTACTTACCTATTATTATTTAACACATACACATATCTTAACGCCAGGTCCCTTGCGGGCTAGGCAGAAAGTATCGAGTGCCAAGTCATAAACATGCCGATTTCGGAGACTCGTGACACCATCCCCGAATAATACGCGGAAAATATAAAATACGGAAAATAGCTATTATTATTTAACATGGAAAAAAATGTTTGTTGCGAAAGTAACTCAATTTGTTTACTTTTTTAAAGTATTTATATACAAAAAAGTGTATGTATAGTTTAAGATTTAGCCCTGAAGATGCTGTAAGAAACGAAACCGGCCGGCCTTTTCAAAAAATAATTTCCAATTATAAGTAATTCGTGGAAAAGTACATGTAACTTTCACATAACCATATTTTAAATGACAAACATTTAAAATATGGTTATGTGAAAGTTTCACCAAGTGCCAACGATGAAAATATAGAGGGTAGATATTATTTGTGAAAGGATCAAAAATAAAGAAACAAGAGGTGAATGAACTAACCGTATTTAGTTGTGCCAATAATTAATATATTGTAGCAATGTATTAAAGAAAAAAACGATCTTATCGCTACAAACCAATCTTTAAAATCTAAGCGGACAATCTTAGACCAACCTTACCATTAAAAACAGAAAGCGAATGATTCGTGTTTTATTTTCAAAAGTTTGTTTATTATTTTAATTAGGCGTGTCAAGTTCAAGGTCATCGCCTTCAAGCGCTGTCATCTGTCAGTTTGACTTATGTTCTATTTTGACATTCGATGATCCTTCTTCGTTTTGTAATATTTTTTCCCTTATTGTAAAGAGAAGTCTATAAATAAGTCTTTCTTCTAAATATCAACCAGTTCTAATACTATTTTAGAAAGTTATGTGATTGTTCACAACCTTACATGGTTAATGATATGATTTGAAGGTATCTGAAATCTTTTATATACATATATAAACATATAGATGATTTTTTTTTCGACGACACACTTTATCTATATATACCAAAAATGTTTGTGGCGCGTTAATAATCTAAGATTGACATTGACAAAAAATGAAGCGTCCTTTTTTAATGGAAAAAATAATCAAACGTGTAAAATGAATTAAGACATAATAACTTGTATGGTTTTTAATAGATATATCTAATCTATAAACTAATCGGACAGTACTAAATATATTTTGCCTCACTCTTCTACACACGTTAAAATAAGACAGCGATGACTGACCTTTTAATTGATCGCCTCATTCCTCGACTCGTCGGATTTTTGTGCTTATTAAATTTAGTTCTGGGGTCTGTATAATTATTTCAATGTATTAGTACATGCGTATCTTCACGACAGGTCCCCTGCGGAATAGGCGGAGTGTATCGAGTGCCAAGTTTCTCGATACCTATATACTTCCAACATGTTCATTAATATATTTAGACACCCCCCTCGGATGATACACGAGCTATTTGGTTGTGTATTAGTTGTGTATTATCTTTGACTAAAACTCATTACACAAGTATATAACAGCTTACTTTTGGGTTAGTTTAATTTGTGCTATTTGACCAGGTTTATTCTTTTATTTATAACTTAAGTCTAGTTACCGCGTAACGGAATCACAACCAATATATAACAATATTATTTATATAAACAGTTGCCATTGTAAGTTAATTAGTTTATTTTTATTGTATTCATGGCATTGCGTTTGTTAGTAACCTTCATAAACAATTTTCAAACAGGTGCAATATTGTTGAGTCTATCTTTAATTAACGTGTTACGTGTCTACCGCCGCCATTTTATTTTGGCTTTGAAAATTTTACAGTTATTTGTTACGACAAACTTCAGTTAAAGTGGCCTTCATCAGCATAAATAATAAAATATATAAACAAATAAATAAAATTAAAGTGTCTGTATGTAATGTTAAAATAACCGCTTTTTACTAAATGTAATTGCTTATTAAAACAGTTTGTGTAATTTTTCTTGATATATTTTTTATTTTTGACTTCGTCCGCGTTTTTATTTAAGGAAATTAAAAAAACAGCGTCCAGCTTCATTTCGATCAACCCAAAACTCCAACCAAACTCTTAAATCATTTTATCAATTAAAAGAAACAATTTCAAAATCCGTTGGGTAATATTAAAATTTAAAAATTTGAAGAAAAAATTTAGGATAGTCGGTAAACTTACTAAATGCGTGAGACATCACAATCTTAGATCGGCAACGCTCCAAAATCTGTTTTGTTCTGTTTAATGCTTTGAAAAAATAGTCTGTTGTTTACACTTCAATCTCGTCTTTTCTAAACTAGCTTTTCGCCCGCGGCTTCGCTCGCGTGAATTATTTTAATAACACAGATATAACTTTCAAAGTGCAGAATTTTTTCCGACTTAAAAACATACCCTATTTTTAATTTAGTCGATTGAAGTCGTGGTTTAGACGTGAAAGCGTAACAGGCGTGTTAAGTAGGAATGTTTGTTTATTAAATCAGCATGTGCAGCGATTGCAATGAAATATATAGATCGTTGTACTTCTAAAACCCGTAAAGATACACTTATTTTTGACCCGATCACTCTGACTTTTGAGGAAAAGCAAACATATATTTTGCGAAATGAAACCGCGACTAACAGTATTAAAATAAAATATTATTGAGATTTAGACGAACAACATTCAATATAATGGAAGTGAACGACCAAAAAGTTGTATAATACTGTTGTGCAATACTGTTTTACAAAAAGTAACATAACTTTAAACACAGACAATATTCCCCCAATAACAATATTCTGTAATAAATAATAATAATACACTTTTACCCTGATAATTCACTGCATTCTTAACGCGAACGTAGTATAAGAATTAATATAATGACTACATATTATATAGTAGCGAAATCGAACACATTGGGGAAAGATATCTGGAACAACTCGTCAAGATCTGTAATATCAATATTACGTTTTTAGGGTTCCGTAGACAAATGGAAAAACGGATCTCGCTTTAAATTTTAAAAAAAGTCAGTGAGAAATCATAAAAAACATGTCCTTTGAAGATGTAAAGAAAGCCATTCAATGAAAATCAGTTTAAACAAAAATAATTTTCAATCATAAGTGATATGTGAAACAGAATTGAGTTTTTAATTAAATATTTGTATTCCAATAAAACATCTTTACCCTTTTTATATCTTTAAGTGAAACACACTTAATTAAACACCTATACAACTTGTAAGTATCTTAAGTTTGATATGTATACGAATTAAAAAGTACATGTGTTTCTTTTTTCATTTAAAATATGAATATGTCGAAGTTTCACCAAGCGGCCAACGATAAAAATATTGAATATGGTTTTAATATTGTTAATAAAACTCATTTTAAAAAATACATGCAAATGTAACCTTATTATTAGTACAAATACTTTTATTACTTTAAAAAGTAAAGAAACTTATATCGAAATATATTAAATATAGGAAATATATTTCCACTTAATAATTGCTTACTACAAACCCCTTGATCGACCAGTCCGACTCGCACTGGGTCGCTTTAATATTAACATAGCTATAATATAAAAATGTATTCGATTAGATCCAAACTCGACTTTAGTTTTTCTGACCGACAGGAGTTGGAACGAAACACAAACCAAGCAGAGCTCAACACCATAGCTACGTATTACTTCGATGGACAAGGGAAGGCGCTGAGGCCCATGGTAGCAATCCTGATGGCGAGGGCAGTCAATTACCATGTATATGGAGAAAACGGGTATGTGGAATTTTTTAATCGCTTCTATGTTTGATAAGCGACGTTGCGACTATTAAGGGCAAAACTTTAGGGCGAAAATGTTCAACAATGGCTTGACTTGATCAGGTTATATGTCCTGTTTGTAGGTCTTTTCACGGAATCACCTTGTGGTGAAGGGTGACTTGAGGACATTTGCCATGACTTACCAAAACCTTGAGTTTGAAATTCTCCATTCTGTTTTCAAGAGGTTTTAGTAGCCCTTAATCATTAGACGAGTAATTGTATGATGAGAGTAATGAATGTGGAGGAAGTTGAGCAAGTGTGTAGAAAACGTGACATTTGGCTCTCGATACTCTCTACCTACTACCGCAAGAGATCTGGCGTGAAGATATGTATAGCAACATAAGTAAAGATGATATATGTCAATTACGGTACAGTATGCCACGGATTATTCATGATTTATTATCAGCCATTACAATTTCCTCTTACCACAGCGAAGATATAATATTATGCACCTATCGATCGTGATCGACTTTATCCCTACGGAGATAATCAACGTAGTCGTGTTGTATTTTAATTTTGCCAATGCTCTGGCGGTTTGCCAACACGTAGTAGATAATACGCTACGCAAAGTAGAAGCTACGGGCGGTTGCCAGGGGAGAAACTCGGTGAGCGCTTTTATGAACCACAGCATTCACTAGATTGCGCTAATATTGAATCTTGAAGATTTTGGCTAACTTTGTCTTGAAGATTCGTTTAGTCCTTCCCTATGGTGATTAGGCTTTTTGAATTTGAATGAGAATTGCTAGATACTGTATCGTTGATGCTATTTAGTGTATTGACATGACGGCTATTTAGTTCGCGTGCATAAATCGCAAACCTCAGATCTTACCAAGTTCCATTCAAGACAATGTGTGTTGCATTAGGCCCTTTGAAGATATTTCAGCTCACAGAAAAGTTGTACGCTCCGACCCAATGTTCCAATGTATACATAGGATTCATCTCGAGCAACGCCTGAAATTTTAAACAAAGTAGGTGGTTTCTTGTTAATTATACGATAACACTCTGTGGACTGTTAATATAGGAGTAATGAATCTTTATTTATTACATTGTAATGATCTTCTTCAACCATCAGACGGATTTATCCTTCTACTGTCCAATCTATTTGATCATCTCAAAATCCGATCAGGTAGTTCGTTCACGTTTTGCTATGATTCGCCGCAGAATACCTCTTACATGTGGGGAATATCTTGAATATTTTATCGACCGTGATAAGTCCGTAGTGTGCAAGATAGGCGCATGTAGAATTATAATTGTATTCATAATAGCTATTGTGGATGTTCCTTAAAGGTTGGCAATGGAACAGCAACTGCGCTGCTCTACTAGAATAGACCTGAATAGACCTGAACCTGAATGTTTATATAGAAAGTGGATACTCGTATGGTTCGGTCATGTGGAAAGAATGTAAGAATGCGAAAGTGGATGGATGTAGGTATCCGAGAAGACTACGGTTGACATTCCACGACCAAATAGCTCGTCTTTTATCCGAGGGCCGATTACAAAACCGATATACTGTGTGAATGTCTACCTGTGGATGTCTCTAAGTACTACTTGTGTTTTACTCAATTTATCTGCAACACATGAATTGCCTGGGACTAGATATGTGTGTCACATCATGAGACCTGACGTCGACGGCTAATCGTGGGTGCATAAGTACGCGCCTCTAACAATCCCTTCCGTGATATGGGGGAGACGATTTTTATTATACCATGTTATTTATCTACGTTTGCATTTATTTCAGTTTCTGATATGCAAGACAGGCGCACGTAGAATTATAATTATATCAATAGTAAGGCCATTGTGATCCATAATACATAAGGGAGGCTGTCATATTACCGTAATACTTGTATAAGTGCATTGTTTGTCACAACATATTCTAATCGTTTCTTCACTTCCATAATAAAAGGAGGTCACTTAACATAATGGATATGTTCGGTAAACAAAGAATCTTGGCGCCTTTGTGAAGTCTCTAATACAACAGAACTTAGATTAACATGCCAACCACCGTGATGCGTGGTGCTACTTTAACTTCAAATTCCAAAGGCTTTTTACCTCGTACCAAATCTATGTGGAACTTGTCACCTAACTTATCATGAGACCTAATATCGTCATATATCATGCAAAGTATGCAGTACCTCTCTACTTCTTCGTTTATATAGGCTCGACACTATTTTATGATTTACGGAATAAGAAAGACGAATATTTGTTTATGATTTTAATCAAAAGCATGTTGTTGGACTTTGAATCCAATTACTTACACAAAAGGTCACAAATTACAACAGGCGTGCGTCTAAATGTTAATTGTATGCCCTACTTTTCAACCGACTGCAAAATTCTCGATTACATATATATCTTCACGACAGGTCCTTTGCAGAGTTGGTAGAGAGTAATCAAGTGCCAAAGGCTATTCCTACTTACTTCCTTATCTTCCTCAACATTTATTTCTCTCGTCGTACAAAGTCGCTGGTTTCAGAGAAAGAGAGTTTCAGAGTATCGTTGAAAATTACAAAGTGTAATTTACTTTTTTAATACGCTTTTATTAGCTTGGGTTGTACGTATGTATGTATGTATCTATGTATGTATGTATGTATCTATGTATGTATGTATGTAGCGGAATCTTTAAGCTTGATTTTCGCCAAGTTCCAGCAGTCGGATTGATTCGAAACTTT
>DVZL01007707.1:0-10617 GCA_018236625.1 Lasaia peninsularis
GGTCTCTGCAATAATAAGTTTTAGCCAAGTTTAGATTTGTCATCATCCTCTTTCATGTAAACTCCCTAACAACTCCGTGAACAGTCGCTCTTCAACAGTTTTATTATAACATGTATAGATGAAAATCTTACTAGTTAAGATTTTATCAGTGTTATGCACCCAACGTTTATACAGAGATATTTATTTTTGTAGATAAAGAGGAAATAATTAAAAAACCTGTCAAGTGCGAGTTGGACATGTTCCGTACTGAAATCAGTACAAACGGCAAAAAAAATTCGTTTTACACATGCAATGACATCATTTAAATTTTTGTTTTGAAGTGTATATGTAACTGGATAAATATCTATATATTAATATATTTTTAAAATAAAAATATATCAAGCGACTGGTCGTCGTCTTTCCCGCGACTTAAATATGAATAGTAAAAGATGCATCTATTGCTTGGGTCAAGTTGTCGGAGTATAATATAATACTAAATTCTATATTTTAGCATTTTTTACTATAGCGGCAAAAGAAATGATATTGTTTGTGAAATTTTCAAATGTCTAGTTAACACAGTTCACGAGATACGGCCTGGCGACTGACACGCAGACGGACAGCGAATTCTTAGTAATAGAGTCCCGTTATAACTTCCAGGAATGGCGTTGTCGTCGGACGGGTCGTACCTGGTGTCGAACTCCATGGACGGGTCGCTCCGCATCTGGGACGTCCGTCCGTTCGCGGCGCCCGAGCGCTGCGTCAAGCTGCTGGCGGGACACCATCACAACTTCGAGAAGAACCTGCTGCGGTGCGCCTGGGCTCCCGACGGCTCCAAGGTCAGGACGAACGTACACCTTGTTTGTCGTTTGTCGAAACGGAAAATGACATCCAAGGCCGGAGGAGGAGAGATATACATTTTGATTGTTTCATTGTTATGCAAAATCAGTATCTTTAAAAAAAATCTTTGGTATATTTAATGTAATTTAATTATTGATAAATAGTGATTATCTATATAAACGATTGGCTAAATGTGTTGCCAAGTGCAAAACTCGAGAACGGCTGAACTGGTTTGATTGATTTATTTTTTGCTGCATTTGATGAAAAAAAAGTTTTATGACAAAAAATACTGGGAACCTTTTAAGGAACACAAGTAAAAAATGCTTAAATTTTTCCCAAATAACTTATTAGTTTTTGATGTCAGGCGGTTAGCAGTGCACTGGGTCAGCTGGTAATACTTAATACAGTTTGTTTTGTTAGTTAGTATTAATAAAAGTATGCAAAAAATGAATGCATGTCCATTTGAATAATTTAATTTAGAATTTTGAAATATAAATTAATTGGTAGTTGCCCACGGCTACTCATCGGCGGCAATACACAATATCCAAAAATCTGTTTACATTGCCTTTCTTCTATGAACATTATTCTTGTACGAATAGGAAAAGCTTTAAGAAAATATTACATTGCATCTCAGGGGCAGTAAAATAAAAAAACCTAAGTTCAGACCACATGTTACTTTTTTCTTCAGACTTCCCTTATTTTATTGCCCGAGTGCATACTATTTTTCTGCTCGGCGGATTCTGCAAGTGAAAATGTCGTTTTGCGCAGCGGGAGAAAATTAGGCACTTTCCGCCCGGAGAGCAGAAATAAAAATATTTTCTAATTTTTCTTACATTTTAGATACATCCATACTCCATACTAATATTATAAATGCAAAAGTAGCTCTGTCTGTCTGTTTGTATGTTACGTTTTCACGCCTATACCACTGAACCGATTTTGATGAAATTTTTGTACAGAGATAGAGTAGACCTTGAGGAAGGACATAGGCTACTTTTTGACCGACTACATTAAAAAGAGGGTATGTTTTTACGCGATTAGTAAAATGTCTGCCCTTTGAAAGTTGTCTGTATTATTAAAATAATACATGCGGGCGAAGCCGCGGGTGGACAGCTAATTTCTAATAATTTAACTGAAATTCTAGTGAGTTGTTTTATCACTTTTACTACTTGCAATTGAAATAACTTGTTAGACCTATAAGAATGGTTATTATAATGTTTTTGTCTTTGTATCGCTGGTAGTATTTTAATAAAATGAACCGTTCTCTTATTGTTGTGTCACCTCTGTGGTCGAGCGTAGCGGGTGTCTGTCTCAGGCGCATGACGTTCCGGGTTTAAATCCTGGCAACTTGACCTATGAGTTTTTTTAACTTAACGTTGTCGGGGGATTAGACTAGTACCCGATATGACGGAATTACCGTGAGTGGTACCTTGGCACCTGTTATCGTCAGCCAATCTTGTGTGCATAAGTGTACCTCTGCCTAACCCTTTGGAGATATTGGCGTGTCGATATTTTATTTCTGTTTTCTTTTATTTTCCAGAAAGTGGATATAAATGTAATGCCAAAGCTCGTCCTCGTGTTCGGAGATGGAGACTATAATTCAGTGCGTAACATCGGTGCGTACTTTAGTGAAATTGTTAATATTAATTTATTATATTTATTGTGAGTGAGACCTATTACGATGTAGTAAAGTCCATTATAATATATACTTGTAACTATGGAGATGTAGATTATATTTTTCTCTGTAATTTTAGTAGTTTAGTAATATTGTCCCTCGAGCTTTGATGTATGAATGAATAATATACAGGGTGTGACAGCTTACAGATTGGATGTGCGAATTAAAATTTACACACATTTGCTCAATTTCAATATAGTTAAGCCGACAGAGAATGGACAAAGTCAAAGACAGTTATGATAATCGAATATAATTCTACATAAAACCCATTGACAGGATACCCGCAAAAGGTTTACAAATAGTAAAAATAAAATTAAACAAAAGGATAATCGGCTGTATCCTTTGAAATTATTTGGTGTTCGTGTTCAAAGTAACAAAAAAGTGTTTTAAATAAAAAAAAAACATGTCCTTTTTTACATATTCAATTAAAAATTATTAATGAAATAGCCGATCGGTTTCACTTTTTATAGCATCATCAGGACTACTTCAGTTTTAGTCCTGGACTTATTTTGTCAGGTATTCAATTTTTAGTAAATTTATTTGTTTAAAATATTTAATTTATTAAGATAATATTAAGCTATTTGCACTACAGGTGATAGTGGAGTTACGCTCAACCAGAACATTTACATTTTTGTTTTGGACTATTCTACTTTTACGAATGATTGTTGTTAATGAACCTTGTGTATTTTGATAGGAACAGTTTACAGAACATTAATAGCTCGGTTTTACACCGTGATATTTGGTCCAAATCGGTATATTTTTGTTACAAAAAATGCAAATAGTATTTAGATCGATTTTGCGCGCGCACCTTTTTGGCAAATTGTACAGCGAGGTAAGCTGTGCCAAACACCCTGTATATATACTATATGACATGGTTTCAGATTCAATAATTAACAATTAATATTTATTTTACGATTTATATCAATACTTAAGAAATATATTTTTTTACTATCCACACAAGGAGAAGTATAGAACTACTTCTCAATTCTAAGATCTCGTCAGGCTCAGTTTTTCCCGACGCAGCTAAAACATATTTTCAGTATCTAGCTATGACTAGCACTTGTTCACGTTAGAAATTAATTTTGAAATGCAATATTTAGTTATATTTCAAGTGCGTACGTCATATCAAGGTCTACTTCCAACAATAGATAGTAGGTCAAACAGTATACGCTGGGTGCTAAATATAAGGCTGTGATTGTACTAGCGTCACATTTAGGTTTATTTTGGTGGTTTAAAGAAATCACAACGATAAAGTAAAAATTGAGACAAGAGCGTTAGTACTTGACAGCTTAACTTTTATGTTACTTATGGCGCTCTATCAAGACTCGATAAATGTTTCGGTCAAATACCGCTTAGCTTCGTCTGCGCAGTGTAAGACAAACATTAAACGAAAACGTTTAATATGCTTATTAATTGCGCGTTCAGTTCATTTGTATGAGGCGTTAAAGAAAACGTTATATTTAGCCTAAGAATTTATTTTACTTTCGGCATTTTTAAATTTTATAGTAATATATATTATAATTTAAGAGTGGGCGTAATTTATCTTTTGTAGTGCAGAGGTCAGATCGCTTTGTGTATAATCTGGCGCTATTGTCAAATCTCCTAGATTAAGTAGCCGACCTTAATGTCATCTGATAAAGAAACAAGATAAGGCTATGAGAAGATTGATTGAAAAATATTTAAAGAACATGTATATGATATATGTTTGACTTCGAAAAGTGTCGAAAGTGAAATAAATGTTTATTTAAATGTCATATGTTCGGTTAATGCTAGTGTGATTACAGCCTAAGATGAGCCACTAAGAAATTTTGATAATGGTATACCTACATTGTAGGTACGAACATTGCCAGTGATGTCTAGGTATACGTCTGACCACTACGCGTAATATAGTCGAGAAAATATACCAATGTCATAGGTAGAAAAGTAAATGTTCGATTTGTTCTCTATCTTCTGGTCCCTTTTTCTATGTTTTGGTCAAGGCCCATGGAATAATTGAAGTATTCAGGGAAACGGACGCTCATGTAACATTTTGTGTTAGGAACCTCATCATTCAAGATGTTATACTTTGATTATTTTTCTTGTTTCAAAACGTGCTTTACTTATTGGATTAGAAAAGGACTAAACCGTCGGAAACATTTGCTGGTAAAAGTCGTCTTTATTATTCGACACTAGATTTTTTCTATAAATACAAATAAGTGTGTACTGAAACCAAAAGTATTACACGTTCCGTTCATTACTTACTGATATAATTAATAATCGAAGTTGTGTTTTTACTTGTGATAGTGACAACAGAAAGTGATGAAACGGAGCGTATCTAGTTATCTATTAGACTTTTGTATCTAGACTGTAATATACACATGTATAGTATGTAGATTTAATGGCTAAACATTTAAGATTTTTACTACGTCGTATTTGTAATAATAGATAAGTATATTCTCATATACATCCCTTACATAAATAGTTTATATGTTATACAAGAGATAGTTTAAATTCGAAGTCAGTTTCAATTGATTTTGGCTTACTATACGACTGCACGAGTTTAGGCGAAATTTGGGACACAAATATTATCTATTTGGTCATATAAATAGGTAATAACGAATAACGCATATTTAAATGCTCTGATACAAATATGTTGTTAAGAACCTAACACTGTGTTTTGCTTGTGACTTATGTTAAAAACAGTGTTTTTTGAAAATTGATATCTACAACGGCAATACTGAAGTCTTTATTTTTTCGGTGTAATCGATTGTTCATTGTCGAATTTGAGGAAATTATAATAAATTAAAAAACCCTGTGATGATAACAATTATGTTGAATCAAAATCAAAAATTCTCTAACAACAATCGAAACAACAAGATAGATGGAATGATAATAGTTTTCCTTCCTTGTAAAATATAGTTTTAATATAAATATATCTTTTAAACTAAACTAGTTTTAAATATTTGCTAAATTTGACTTGAACTAGTTGTGACTTGATCTTGTTTTCAATTGTTTAAATTTCAATTGACAAAAGCAGAATTTTCTAACACCGATATAAAATTATTCCAGGCCCGATCTGAGCATATAGCTAAAGGTCCTGTCTGCGATATTAAACGCTCACAGGCTGGTTCATTATGACTTTATCAAGTCCAAAAACTGGGAGAAAGATAGGTTGTCCAGTTTATAGTCTCTGTTAGGAGTGTAATCTCCAAATAGTATATTTAGTTTCATTGATAAAAGTGTAAGTTCCTTCCTACGTTCACTCTCAAAATAAGATCAGCAACATAGTACTTATTGAAATCACATCAAATTATGTTTCAGGTTGAAGGAAAGACATGAATTAGAATTTTACGTTTGAATATTTTCAGTTATTACAAGGAGAGTAAACAGTTATGAATTATCTACATGACAAGATCTCAGATTATCATTGAAATTAATACAAACTGAAAACTGTTGTCTGTACTTTAAACAGCTCCGCGACTTTAAAACTTGATGTATCAATTGGTGCTGTGACGGCTTTCATAAAATTGTTTCGAAATATGCGTTTGTTTTTTTAATGCTTCTTATTATTTAATTTCACGTTAAATAAGATTTTGTCTCAAACAAATGCTATAGTTTTATACAAAAATAAAATTATTATTTTGCCAACTCCCGTCAAATCAGTAGTATAGTGCGAATTGTTCGTTCAAAACACATAATTTACTCTTAGCGTAAGTTTCCCTTCGCAACCAAAGCATTATCAGGAGAACTAGACTGGTTCTCCACGACTGTAAAGCTAGTAGTAGTAATAGTAAATAATAATTTTGTATTTGTTTAATATGAATTTCCTAAAGTTTTGTCTGGTTCTATTGTTGCTACGTCAAACATATTTTATAAATGTTAATATTTTTTTTATGGTAATGGAAGGCAAACAAGCAGACGGATTTCCTGATGGTAAGAAACACACGGCGCCTATAGACACCAAAGGTGGAAATGGTGCGTTGCCAACCTGAAGCTGGGATGGTAAACCTCTAGCGTGAGTAAGTTTACCGGCTACCCTAGCCTCTAGACCAAAACACGTCAACGGCGAGCACTGCCGCTATTGTGACAGGAATAGGTAAGGCGGTGGTACCAATTCGGGCGAGTCGTTGTAAGACTCTACCACCTAGCCAATGTCATGGTGTTGGTGACAATAGGCCCTGTGCTCGCCTCTTACGAGCTGCCTGGGTGGAAGGCAGTTGGCCTATTCTACAACGGAACCCGGACCAACATTACTATCCTTTCTTCGATTACCCGTTTTGCCGTAGGAATGAAGCTTTTCCCCGCGGTTAAATGAAGCCTATGTTCATCAGGGATAATGTCGGCTTCTAGTGGTAGAAGAATTTTTCAAGTCGGTCCAGTAGTTTAGGAGACTATACAATACAAACAAACAAAATGATAATTCCTCTTTATAATAATAGTGTAGATAAAAAAAATCTTGAGTGTGAGTTGGACTCGAACACGAAGAGTTCCGTATCAGGTTAGGATTCCAGTACAGATTCGACTAACAAATAATGTTGTTACGCCATTGATATGTGTGTATGTGTGAGTGATGAGCGTTCTCTGGAATTTTATTAAATCTCATATAACAAAGAGATTTTCCATCACGAGCGAGTGTAGCCTAGTTTTGTTTGAGTTTATAACTTTGTGTGTGCATTTAGTAAATAAGTAGGATAGAATATTAATATTCCAGTCATAAGTAAATGATATTTCAGACAGACAACCACAGTTGATATTATTACGTGGAACTCAAATATAAATTAGACTATAATTCAGGAGTGCGTAGTCCAATTTCATTTATTGTTTTTTTTATTGAATAGAACATATTTTACAAATTATGCTATAGTTTTTCAAGTCGTAAGTTTTAGTAGTAGTAGTAGTAGTAGTAGTTTAGAAATTACGAACCTTAACTAAATGCAACTAGCATAACTTGAATCCTAAATTGTACAGCAACATTTAAGCGTAAAGGTCAGCCTAAACTGGATACTTAATTTTACCATTAAATTGACTATAAATAAAAATATAGGTTGATTTTCCACAGAACCTTAATCCTTTCTGTAATACAAAAGTACTATAAGTTGCTCTTATTTCAGCTGTTTTATTTATTATCTGGAACAAACAGCCATATTATAGACTTTTTTGAAAAAATGTATCGTTTAGTCTTTTATATACAATAATTACAGAATATGATCTGAACTATTTAGTTATATTGATGCTTGTTATTTAAAATATCATAATCATTCTATATAACTATATATTAGAGGTTAGTTATGAATCACAGTATAATGTACCCTACGTTGTTTAATCTGAATTAAATTATTTTGTTAAAAACTTAAGTTTGGTTTTCTCCCCTTATAACATGAACTCTTAATAACTCAGAATTATTTTCTAGTTTTTAGTTGTACACGAATTAAAAGCGTGTTTTTTATTTTTTAAAACTATTATTTACTCCATTGGAAAAGACATCGGACAAGTACATGACTCTCCTAATCGCGACAATCGTGGCCTATAACCACCTAACACCACTGATGTTGTAGGTACGTCGCTGTGCTGTCGCCGATTACATCTTGGCCGCACAACGTAAAACACATCAAATACTGATCTTTGTTCTTCTATTTTTACATAAAAAAGTACCTTCATGTTTATTATTCCCCCGTGTTGGTTCGGGTTCCGTTGTAGAATGGGCTCACTGCCTTCCACCCAGGCAGCTCGTAAGAGGCGAGCACGGGATCTATTAGATTATTAGATTAGGTGGTAGAGTCTTGTAACGAATCGCCCGGTTTGGTACCACCGCCTTACCAATTCCTGCCACAAAAACGTCAATGCTCGTGTTCTGGTTTGGAGGGTAGGGTAGCCGGTAAACTTTCTCACGCAAGAGGCTTACTATTCCAACCTCAAGTTGGCAACGCGCCATTTCCTCCTTTGGTGTCTATAGGCGACGTGAATTTCTTACCATCAGGAAATCCGTCTGCTTGTTTGCCTTCCAATAACATTAAAAAAAAGTTGTCGCCAAAGCGGTGGGCAGAAGTGTGCTAGTATACGTACTAGTACACTTCTGCCCTAGTACTACTCACAAGTACTAGGGCCCTGATGTGATAGGTGGCAAGCCTATCGCCACTTCGGGCGCATTCTGATTCCAGGCAATATAATAATGCTTATTGAGAATAATCTGAAAAATATTATAAGAAAAGTTACCGGACCTGGGAATTTCCTCGGTCTTAATAGGTGACAGCCGTACACCACACACCACAGAGACAATGTACAAATTATACATATAATGTTTAAATGTTATTGAATTCAATTAAAAAATAGCTATTTTTAAACATAGTAACACTAAAAATAAAATTATCTTCATAAACTACTATAAAATAAAAAAGACTTTTTTTGAATTGAACACTGTTTTTAGTTACTTAAGGTTCGTAACGATGTCTTATTATTTTTGTTAATATTTCAAAAAGTATAAAACCAATTGTCGTAAAAGTATGTGTGTAAAATGGGTTCAAAATTTTGCATAATATATGTACAAAAACATTCAATCGAATTGTACCCCTTCCCCTCCTTATTCAAGTTGGCTAAAAACATGTTCCTAACAGTCATTTTGACAGTTTCTCTTATATTTCTTTACCGTTATTTATTTGAAATTAAAACAAGAGACGCTCGACGCATTAGCACTATATTAAATCTAGATCACACCCAACTAAAGTTTAGCGCCTACAGCTGTTAAAGTCGCGACGCCTGGAAAGTTTGAAACTCGTGAAAGTTCAAAACCCAATCATGGTGATATTTTATAGACTTGTAAATTCAATCAAACTTTATCACCCGGTCTTATGAGTGGTGGGAAAATAAAAATTCAGCGATATTTTTTTAAATATTTTGATTTTTATTTATGAGACAAGCACACGAGTTTCCTGATGTGTTTGTGGTCGGGCTGTTATAACTTATTTGTAAGTCAACCAGCCACCCTACCTTCGGGTTGAAACATGACAATGTCATTATGGCGATAGGAATAGCTAAGGAGGTGGATCCCTACCCAGGCCACTGCACAGAACTCTACCACGAGTAGTATGTTGGAAGTAATTCATTTAACCTATGTTTGCCTCTTATGAGCTTCTGGTAGCAAGGCAAATGGTTTATTCTATACAGAAGTCCAGATGTAATAAAAACATAAAATAGTGTTCCTAAACATTCTGATATATATATTTTTTAAATGTACTATATTTTTGAACTTAGAGATTATTCAGCCTGATTATTATATCACCTTATTTTTCTGCATTGCGTCGAAACACACCATTGTCATGTTCCAGTTTAGAGGGTAGAGTATCCTGAGGCTATACAACTGTATAAAATATCACTCATTAATATAATTGGTGCCATTAGAAGACCAGTATTTCACTATCAGGGTGTCAATCTGCTTGTTTGAATACCTATGATGTAAAAAAAACTCTCAAAAAGTAAATTTTATAGAGCTTGGTGTTCTCTCGCGACAATATCACTAATCTTGTTAAGATCCGATAAAATTTAAGCCTCAAGTAATACATGGCTTACATGGTTTCAGAAGAAAGTAGCTTTGTATATAAAAAGCCTTCACTTCAGCATGCATAAATATCATTGCGTGTCGACCTCGATAATTCTCGAGCCCCTTAGGGCATATAAATCAACCAACAGTTTTAAGTAGCGTTACATTTCACCTCCAACATCTTTAAATGTAACTGTCCGGTGACAAACAATCAGACAGACTGTCAATTGAGTCTTGGTTACTTGGTGAGTTGAAGCTCAATCTCTTGTAGCCGAATCTCGAGAAATCGATCTATTTTATGATGACATAACAAGCTGACCCGGCGAATTTTGTACCGCCTAACAGTCAATTCATGTCGTGTCACTGAACTAAATTAGGCTTTGATGAACATAATGCAATGATACAAAATAAATATTAATATGGATAAATATATAAAAATATTTTATTGTGATGAATAATACATACAGAAAGAGAAACAAAATTTAAAAAAATACAAAAATATTTATTATAACACTAGAATAAATCTTAAAAAATGTTTTCGGAAATATAAACTTTAATTTACACAAAATAAATTTCTGAACGCATGCGTAAATATTAACCGTTTGTCATTATTTCT
>DVZL01007708.1:0-10617 GCA_018236625.1 Lasaia peninsularis
TCAAAAACATCTTTAAACAGGAAAAGTGTAAAGTGACAGAAATTGTATAAACATATTAGCGGCCCGGTAAGTGCTTCACTACATATAAAATAATACATATTTCACTGCATTTAATTCATTTTCAACTAAAAGTTACAAAAAATTTGATAAATGAAGAACTGCTCTACCAATTTTGTGCAAACTTCACAGAAACCTAAAAAAAGTCTAAAGATTTGGTTTGGATAGGTGAGCCCGCTCTTGAGTCGGCTTGAGTAAATGGTGTTCAAATTTAACGCACAAGGTCCCGGTTAGGGTTGGATTTAAGTCCGATGTACATCATCCCACGACTTCCCACGTGTCACATCATGGAATCTTATATCATTGACTAATCATGGGTCTTTAAATATTGTATAATGCGATGATCAGATAGTATTTGAGAGATATAAGTAGTTTTTTTCTAATTAAATATCGTTTTATATGCTTCACTGATGACAACTACAGGTGAAATTAACGTCGGAAGATATTAACAAATAAAATTAACAAAAATATAACACAACGCCATATTCATGAACCTTCATATTTCAATAAGCGTTTATTTGGCTCGAACAAATAACCCCCTCTTGCATCTTGCAAAAAAGAAGTATGCAGAGGCTTCTTCGGGGATATAGGCATGACGGTAAAAAAATTATAATATTAGGAGAGTCTCGGTAATTTCTTTTATAAAATAGTCTCGGTAAATTCTTATAAATGGGAGCGCACTCTGCTAAGTCGAATATTCTTTAAGTCGATTATACGTGGAGGCTGAAATTTCAAGCAGGTGGAAGTAGGCGATGCCGCGCGACATCAAACTGTTATTACGCTGAGCCGACGGCGAGGAGCATTTCAAGGTATGCCTTCTAATTGAAACAGGGAAAATTAATTTTGAAATTCGCTATCCACCTCTAGTTTATAATAATGACTATGTCTATCACTTTAGTTGGGAAAACGTAATTGAAAGTGAATTTTTTGACTCTAAAATTTACTTTTTTCCAAGTTTTCCTTGTTTATTTTTTACTAGCGACCCGCCCCGGCTTCGCACGGGTATACTATACATGTTACATACATAATATATAATTACCTTCCTCTTGAATTCAAGAGGAAGGTATTTAATATATAAATACCTTCCTCTTGAATCACTAGTTATTAAAAACCGCATCAAAATCCGTTACTTAATTTTAAAGATTTAAGCATACATAGGGACAAACAAAAAAGTGACTTTGTTTTATAATACGTAATGATTTGTTATCAAGCTGCATTAAACAAAGATATTTTAGTGGATGTTTCGCGATCTTAAAACCTTTAGAACCTCTTGTCTGTTGTTTTAGATGTGTCGCATTAAAATAAAGTTCCTGTCAGATTTGTGATAACCTGTAACTCTTAGCACTATGATTAAAAAACATAATTAAAATGTTTAAGCAGCAACAATTTCTTTAATAAACAGTATATAATAAATATATAAAGGGTGCTCCCATACAAAAAAAAATGGTTTTTTTTGCCGTGTTTATAGATAATGGTACAGAAACCTTAGGGCGCGAGTCCGACATGCACTTGATGCATTTTTTCGTATGTTTGTTTCGCGATTATTCCGCTAATCACTATTTCTATTCTTATTTAAGATAGGTTTAGTTTTAGAGGTGATCTTGTATAAATCGTCAGTTGGTTTAATACTTTTTGAAATATCAAACAAAATCCATTCCATTCCACCCATAAGGATGTAATCCTCCGCCTTTTATTTCGAATGAAGTTAAATATATTTTACTAGAAAACTATAGATACTATGTTAACTATAGAACACTGCAAACGGAACACCATTGCAAGTTTTGCTATCGCACACCCGCAGGCAGATATTGGCGATTGGACCCTGACGCCCTCGCAAGACATCTGCGCTATGAACGAGAATATCAACAAAGTCAGTATTACTTATATTGTTATTTTACAAAACCAAATATAATTTTTTTTTATCTTATACATTTCGACAATAAATATCTAAAATAAAACTAGCCTTAGCCATTCCTTGTTAAATCTACGAGTGTAAATCAGTCCAGCCGTTTTAAATACTATTTTGGTATATGGACCTTCTATACATAGGTATGTATTTAGTGAAAACCATTTTTAATGTTATATACAGACACTCCAATTTAATTTATTTGTATAAATAGAAATGGAGAATATTTTATTTCAGAGATAGAAAAATATCCTTAATATATACCAATATACTGCCTAACTACCCCGACAAAAGTGTACACTCTGATAGTAAATAGTAAAACAACAAAAAAGAAAACGAATTAAAAATAAAAAATAACTACATCACAGTTAATTTGCGTATGATGAATATGTAAATAATTAAATTATTTTTACAAATAAGATCATGAAATTATTTTTTTAGCCATTAGCTAAACATAATAATATTCCTTCTGTTAACTTTTGTACTAAATGACTTTTTTTAAAAAAAAAAACTAAAAATACGATTTTTTTATATTTTATTCATTTGTAAGAAAAACCACTGGCTAAATGTCAGATAATTTCATAGTTGCATAAGTTTTATTAGAAAACTAAGTGTTATCTAAACAGAAAGAACAGTAGCGATGTCAGTTTTGTTATCTTTCGCCCGCAGGAGATATGTCTGCGGTGAGACGATCCGAACACGTCGAAGACGTCCGTACTCTAGACATGACATTCAATGTTTACTCTAGTTAATAAAAGTTTTACTATGATTTTCTTTCTATTGGATATTTCTTAAATTATTTACTAATTATACTGATATACATATACTCGTGACACAATAGTCTACTCGTGACCACGACCAGTGCAATTTAAACCCGTTTTAGTGTAACTAGTACAGAATCAATACAATTAATTTTGTTTAATCTAAAGCATAATGCAGAATTAAAATCATAATCATCGTTTTAGACCAAGGTTGCCCCAACAAAACAGGCCAGTTATTGGTCTGCAAATACATTTTAATTTTTCGAGAAACTGCAGTGGATAAGCAGTATTCATTGTGCCTAACTAAAGGAGAACTGAGCAGCGTGGCGCCAGCGCGTCCAGCAGTGGATGGCTATAAGCTGATTGATGATTGATTATGCCTAACGCCGTGATTGTAAGTAAGTAGTAGATTATTACGACGTTTCGCGTGATTTGGTTATACCGCTTGATCTACCACTGTTGCGTTGAAGTTTAAAGGGTAAGGAACTAGTCGAAACACTTGCCTATAGGTGGCATGGATATTTGGTCAGCCTTGTCTTTTGCAGTGACTAAAATATTCCGTCTTCAAGCCGCGTTCAACTATTGTCCTTACCTAAGAGTATCAACAAATACTAAGGACTTTAATCTTAATATTAAATTACTTTAGGTATGCAAAAAGCTGAAAATGAAAAAAAATAATGATTTTGTAATATTCAGTTACATTATAAATACGGCCTGTATACAAAAATTACTGGTATTTTATACTCAATTAATTTTAAGCTACATAATAATATTTAATCACAAACTAGGTATTATCAAAGTAGAATGAGCATCAGGAGCAAGCAGGTATGTCTGCGGTTAGACAATCTGACAGACGCCATAAGACGTATATGCGATAGATTTTTATATTCAACGTTAATTAAGTGAAAATTACGTTGACTAATTTTGCGTGAATTTCTTAATTCTATTTTTTGAGCCATTAACATTTCTTGCACTAGGTGTTTAAAAAAGATCGATGGCAACGTCTATCAAAAGCACAAGCGTTAATTAACTTTGGATGGATAGTCACAATAATATGTTGCAGTAACAAAAAAATACTAATACTAGAAGTGCAGACTACTTTTAAGTGTAATAAAGAATTATGTATAACATTTGAAACAAAAATTTAAATTATCTAATAAACAAAGCAATAAATTTGATGAATAAAAATAGAACTTTAATTAGTTGTTAAACATTGAGTGGACACAATGGTAGAAAAAAGCCACATTTCTTTTAAATAAATTTAGTATAAGTACACGTATAGGAAGTGTGCGTATTAAAACGCAGTCGACACCTGGAGCAACAGTTAGTTTTCTATAGATATACGTGTAGGCATCATAGCTGCGAGTCTTTAAGTGCAATGGAGTGAGGGGTACACTTTGAAGGGCCATGAGACTCGTGCTGGAATTTTTAATTCAATTACGATACGATCTTGTTTAATGACCGTCTTCGCTGGCCGAGTTCTTACGTCGCCAATTTCAGCGCTTTTAACTTGACGTAGACATGAACTGGGGTGCTAATGATATATTTTTAAACGACTAACGTTCTCCCACAACATTAAGGCTATGGAAAAACGTCAATAATGGTTTTATGTAATTTTGAAGTGTCTTAAGTAAGGGTTTGAGCAAACGTTCAAAGGTGCAGCTAACTTTAGTGCCTTAATGTGTGTATGGAGAGACAACATTGATCAGAAAACAGTTATTTAGTTTTTTGTTATAGCTCAAATAGTAGGAAATAACTTTCATTCAATGTCGCTTATCCCGTTTAGATGATATCAGGGTCAGCTATCAAATGTATTGGATTTGAGAAGGGCATCAGATTTTTATAAAGCGACGGCATGTTCCGATTAATCAGTCATCAAAGATTGGCAATACAATAGAATAGATATACAATAGGTACCCGGGGAACCTAGTTTGATATTTCGCAGCCAAATTAATCGTGTCCGAGTCTCCTAAACTGGCGTGTTCATATGAAGTAAGAAAGCTTTTCTTGTACTGTTTTAGAAAATGTTATATTATCATAAAATATTACTACATTACTACATAAAGTATTATCCCAAAAACCTCGATAGCTGAGCTCACAGAGCATCGTCAACGAGACAGATATTGCGATTTCAATCCCTGTTGAGATAAAACTATTTTCTAGCACCACTTTTCATCGAATAAATCTAGAGTTTAGGTTAAAGGCCTATCACCTATGGAAAAATTAATAACTGAAAACCTGAGAAAAGTTTTGAATACCAAAAAATGTTTATCGCAAACCCCCGGCTGATTGGGGGAGGCAAAAATCGAAAACACGGAATTAAATTTCTGAAATAAACTTACTTTTTACGGTACATCGTTATGAAATTTCACGGCGATAAATTTATCGGGAGACCAAAAAGTTTTACGTTAATTCAATCAAACGGCAGCCTGGCTTATGTTTGACGAAGGGAACACTTTTTACACATTTTTTTGAAATCCAATAACGTAATCAATATTGGTAACGTATTTTATAGAAGAGGAGGAACTTGCCCAGATAGGGATCCAGCAATTTCTGCCGCCATAATGACGTTGTCGTGCAACGAGCAAATGGGTCACCTGATGGTAAGTGATCACCGCCCAAGAACACTCATCACACCGGGAGTATCACAGATGCGTTGCTGATCTTTTAAGAATGTTTATGCTCTACTTTTGCAAATTCCTAAGATATCCGTTTGGAAATACCGGCTTTGGTATATCGTTCCACATAGGTGCTGTACGAAGTAAGAAATTATTTTGGAAGCGCACGATAAAAGAGCTCAAAGTATCAATATGGTTTAAGGTAGCGCCGAAAGTACTGAAACTAAAGGTAGAGTTAGGTACGTTTTTTTTCTAGGTTTACCAATTTTCCGCCCGTTGCTTATGTATATTTGTTACAACATCAATTTCGAATAGAATTTGATGATTCTTTTTCTTCACTACATAGTATAAAACAATGTCGCTTTCTCTGTCCCTATATCCCTATGTATGCTTAAATCTTTCAAACTACGTAATGGATTTTAATGTTTTTTTAAATAGATAGAGTGATTTGGGAGGAAGGTTTTTATGTTTATAACATGTATAGTATACAAAGTCGGGTCGCTAGTTTTATATAATTCTTAAATATAACTCTGAAATAAAAGTAAACTAAATTACTCTCAGCCGAAAAGAGTGGGCACACAGACAACAAAAAATGTAATTTTGGTTCATGAAACGTGTATACAACATGTAAATATATATTTGGTAAAAAGTGTTTTTTTTAATATTACAAACGGACTCCCAACAAGACCTCTTGTGGTAGATACTATGCAGCATTTCGCCCGGATAGGGATCCACCGCCCTAAATATTCTTACCGCCATAATATCCTGGCCACAGGACAACGGCGCACCTACAACGTCTATGGTGTCTCTAGGCCACGGTGCACTCATGTGCTCGTTCGTTGCCTGATAAATAAAAATATCCATAAAGTGTGAGCAGGACTCGCATACGAAGGGTTCCGTACCATTTTATATAAAAACGGAAAAAATAAAATGTTTGTCGTATAGGAGCACCCGTTATATATTTATTTTATTAAAGTTTTAGTATATTTTATTATAACAGCAAAAAAAAACATTATCTATGAAAATTTCAACCGTTTCACTATCACCGTACACATGGGATGCGTACGGTGGGAGCATGTTTATTTAATACTAGCGACCCGCCCCGGCTTCGCACGGGTACACTATACATGTTATATACATAAAAACCTTCGTCTTGAATCACTCCATCTATTAAAAAACCGCATCTAAATCTGTTGCTTAATTTTAAAGATTTAAGCATACATAGGGACAGACAGAGAAAGTGACTTTGTTTTATAATATGTAGTGATTTGTTGCTATAGCGGCAACAGAAATACATCATCTGTGAAAATTTCAACTCTCTATCACGGTTTATAAGATACAGCGTGACAGACAGATAGACAGACAAACAACGGATTAGTAATAGGGTTCTGTTTTTTACCCCTCAGATACGGAATCCTAAAAAGACACTCCCATTTCGTCTGTATAAATATTTGTTAGTGAATAGTATGAGATGCAAACCACACTAAGTTTAATGAGTAATTCTTGGCTGAACCTGGTTATTGGTGGGTCGTAACAAGAGTATAACTCGGGTCTGGGAGCGCGGCCAACATCGTAAAACGACGAGCCAGGTATTCGTGATAGCTTTGTGTTCTTAACGCTGTTTGCCATATTTATATACCCAGATTTATTATCTACGGAAAGTAATGCTACGAAAAACGAGCCAAATTATTTTTACATAGGTGTACTTCAATTAATCCTTATAGGCCAAGCGGTTCATTAATAGGTTTTTTTTTGTTTCAATAGGGAAGTCAAATAAAAAATTAGTAAAATGTGTGTATGGTAGTACTCACACAAGAAGGGTTTCGTAGCATTATTTATAAAAACAGCAATAAAGTCACGATTCTTGTTTAGCAAAATCATTTAGCATATAGCATATACATGCTAGCTTTCCGCCTGCGGCTTCACCCGCGTGAATTATTTTAATAACACAGACAACTTTAAAAAGTAAGATATTTTTCGACTTATATTACTTTTTGCGTAAAAACATACCTTCTTTTTATTATAGTCCGTTAAAACGTAGCCTATGTCCTTTCTCAAGGTCAATTCTATCTCTGTACTAGATTTCATCAAAATCCATTCAGTGTTTAGACGTGAAACCGTAACAGACAGACATACAGATTCACTTTCGCATTTATAATATTAGTACGGATTTTAGTATTTGTAATTACAGCGGCAAAAGAAATAAACTATATGTGACAAATATTAATTGTTTAGTTATTACGGTTTATGAGATACAGCCTAGTGCCGTTATGACAATAAATACCAAAAACAAAATAAAGTTTACATTTTTATAAGTCCTATATAAGGAAAGTAATTTTATTTGTAGTTTTTACAAATAGTAAAGAACCCTTCATGTGTAAGTCTTACTCGCACTTGACCGGTTTTATATAATCTATATATAACGTAATCATTAATGTTTTTTGGTTGAATAAAAGTAAAAATTTTAGTCAATTAATATTATGTAAATTTTGAAATGACTATAACACCCACTTCAAAATTGTTGTGAGCTCTGAGGCGAGAAAGTGATCATTTTGATAATTATACTTTTGTTAGTATTAATCAAAAGCCTTTTAAAATACTGAAGAGTTTATTGGAGGCGTTGACGCCTACCACTTGACCTTTTATAAGACTTTTGATCCTTGTTTTCGACAAGGTATTAGAACGTATCTCGTCAGCTTTACGAGTCGATCAAATAAGTTTCCGCACTTATCACTCTCATTTTACGTAACTATATACATAACAAAACTGGAATAATTGGAAAAAGTCACAGGGGTGTTTCTAATTCAGCATTTTTAATGTTATTTGGGTGTTGTCGTATTGTGAAATATGAGTAAAAAGGCAAATAATGTGAGTGATAACATTAAAATTTTCAAAACATAACAATTATCTCGTCATTATGATATCAGGTTTGTTTACTATAGTATTGTTATGATAGTTATTTAATTGGAAATTTAATGTAAATTACGTTAATAATTTACTAAGCTTTACCACCCGCGGCTTCGACCACGTGAATTATTGTAACAACACAAATCACTTTCAAAGAGGAGACATTTTTCCGATGTTTTTACGCAGTAATACTTATTGCGTAAAAACATACAACCTTTTTAATGTAGTCGGTTAAAAAGTAACCTATGTCCTTTCTCAAGGTTCAGTGGTTTAGGCGTGAAAGGGTAACAGACAGACAGAGCTACTTTCGCATTTATAATATTAGTACGGATTTACTAACTATAAACTGAATTACATGGAAAAATAGTTTTCGTGAACAAGCGACATCAGCACTTACGTCATCAGAAAATTTCAGACGGTAATCGCATGATGGGTCAAAAGTTCGGTTAGCCGAAAATATTAGGTCCCACATTGTGACAGGCAAGTCCGTCGCCATATCGAGCACAAGTCCAATCTCAGCTAATGTTTTTTTTATCAGGTAAACTGTAAAAAATTAAAAGAATAAGTTGATATATCCGGCAATCAAGCACGTGTGTCAAAGTCGGACACCGACCCCACTCGACCACAGAAGCGATTCGGTATGATAGTAGCCTAAACTTACCCACGTAAAGGCGAAATCCTGGTTTCAGGTTGTCTATGCACGATTACAAACTAATATAATGCCTAAAGACAACATGTATGTTGTATCATTTTGACAGCCTCATAGGTCGAGGGGTTAGCGTATATGTCTACCAATCACAAGACTTGGATTCGATTCCCGACGGAGACAGGTATATGTGTGATGAACATAGGTAGTATTTATTTAAGTATATCTATGTATTAATATCGTTGACTGACACCCATAACACAAGCATATAATTTGCTTACTTTGGGATTAGATCAATTTGTGTAATTTGCTAAAGGATATTTATTTATTTATTTATTACCATTCGGAAGTTTCTGCTCGGTTGTTGATAAAAAAATAGAATATAATAGTAAACAAAATAACACAAAGGAAGTCTTATCACTACGTATATAATATCAGACTAATATAGTTTCAATGTTGCTTCGACTTTAGAGGTATTATGTGAACGACAGTCTGTCAGACGGGGGAGTGTTGCCAATTAAGAGTAACAAGGAAATAAGAGACAAGGGAACGACTCCAATTACGAAGACAAAGAAACATGGCGGGAAAACGTGATAGACGTATATCCCAACCTGGGTTTTTGGATTCAAAATGCAAAATTATATGACTATGTAAACAGTCACAAATAGACTATTATCTTCCAAAAAATAATCTTAACCATATTTATTTTTCATATAAGCTAATAAAACTTAATTTATTGTAATTTTTTTTTTACTTTTTTTAATTATTATTTATTTACTATTTTTTAATATGTTATAAAAATTGAGTCTTGAAAGTCTGTAAAGTTATCCAAGTTCTTTTTACATAACTTACATCAACTTTAAAGTCTTTAAGTAAACAATTGAATAATTACCAAAATAAATATTCATTGGTAGGCTGTATTGGCATGGTAGGAGGTACAAGAAGAGGTACTGTTGCTTCCTCTTTTTTAAAAAAAACTTCAGTTTTGTGTTTTTTATTGCGGCTTTATATACTACTTCTAATATGTTTACGTTCGTAAGGCAAGTTTACAGTAACTAGTGGAATTCCTTCTTGAAACGAACAATGTATGTCCTAACATATAACATTGTCATATTCCGGTCTATAGGGAAAGTAGCCAGTAGCCTTGCACATAAGATTTAACAGCCCAACCACGGGATAGCGATGTGCCTACAACATCTATGGTACATATAGCTTGTCTCTTACTATTAGGACAACCGTGTGCTTGTTCAATGTCTTATCCCATAAAATAATAATTATTATTCTAACAAGACACTTTAACCTGATGATACACTGTTTTCTCAACTCGTATGTATTAAAGAAAATCGCACTATCGAATGCATAAAAATTGTCAAATAAGATTATCATTTCAGATTGCTGCGTTTAAATAAAAAAACATTTTTCCGTTTTATACGGAGTTTATTTGTAAAAATAGTTCAAAAACACTAAACATTATTAGCAAGAATAATATAAACAAATTCATAATTTAGATTCATAATCTAGATTTAATAACATATCATAATCATAATATTTTATGATTAAATACGTGAAGCGACTTACGAATTACATTGTAAGAAAACCTGGATTTGTGTATTTGAATTTAATCTAATACACTAAGATTAGGCCTGCGGGGCTATTGTGTATCTTTTTGACAATTAAAAGATACGAACTCCGAGCCCGAATTTTCGTATATTCACTGTCAAA
>DVZL01007709.1:0-10617 GCA_018236625.1 Lasaia peninsularis
GACCCGGGAATTGAACCCGGGACCCCACGTGGCTAACGGTCTTAACAGGCGACACCTGTACCGTTACACCACAGAGGAGGAGACCATAAGAATAAATTTGATGAGACCCAGAACGTACGGGGATCTTTGAACGTATAGGCCATCTTTCTTTTCTTTCGTCTTGGCCTTATCTCGTATTGTATCAGATGATATCGGGGTCTGCTATCTAATCTCTCTAGATTTGACTAGGAAATCAGTTTTTAAGCAAAGTAACTGCCACCTGACCTCTTTAATTTAGAAGGGAAACTAGGCCCAGACGTAGGCTTTTCTTATTATATAATAACATCTGTTATTGCAACAACTGTTGGTAAGTCCAATAAATAAATTATTTATCTGTCACTGACTTATGTTTTTTTTATTGCACCGGAAAAACTGTTGCTAACAGGCCGGCGCAAAAAACGTGGACGAATCGTGGACGAAGTCGCGAATGCATCTAGTTTATCATAAAAATAAAAACACGTGTTATGAATAAAACGAAGTAATATTGTTAGGTTTATTAAACGTGAATACATCTGAGTCATTCGAGCCATTTTAACGTCGTTAGTTTATTGTATGATGCTTCGGACTTTCATTCCGGGAGTCCGGGTTTGAGTCCCGCCATGTACTAAGTTAGCTTACCATAGTGACCCTCGCTCACCTTTGGGTGGAAGCGTCTTAAGCTAACATAGGATAAATTGTAACGGTTTCAAAATTTTTTTGTTCTTAATATAGTGAAAGAAAACATCGTGAGTAAAACAAATTCATTCAACGTAACTACACCAATATCCTAAAGAGGAAAACTTTGTTTGTATGTTTGTTTGTAATGAATAGGCTCAAAAGCTACTGGATCGATTTTAAAAATTCCTTCACCATTCGAAAGCTATTTATTATCCACTAGTAACATAGGCAATATTTTATTTTGGAAATAATAGGGTTCTTAGGGGTGTAATGGGAAAACGGGTAGTAAAAATTATCTATTTCACATAACTCCTAAATGGCTAAACCGATTGGGTTGAAATTTTAAACGGATATTTCGATGGTTTCTTGAAAATACAATTGGACCCGGTAGGTGGCGCTGCTTTCATTATGTCAATTACGAACTAACCGTGCCGGACAGTTAGTGTTTTTAGAAATGGAAAAAAAAACTTTTAAAAACCTCGTGTGTCTCATACTACACCATTTACAGAGGCGATTGAAGAAGCAATTGCTATTAAATATTAAAAAAAATAGACTAAATAAAACATAAAATATGGCAAGTGAAGAAGTTTTTCCTTATTTGTTTTTGTGACCGTAGTTTCGAGTACGATGTATATTAAGAACTCATTTATGTTTTAATTGCCTCTATTTCAGTTTATTATCTGTATTTAATGTTTGTTCGCATATTATAATTAATTATGTTTTCGACGAATATATATTATATTTGGAACAACAACAATATGTAACAAATATAATATATATTTATAACTGTGCCCGCGACTTCATCTGCGTTTTATATTTTATACATTTTTAAACTAAATTTCTAAAATAAAAGTAGCCAAAGCTGTTCCTGATTACATCATATGTCTGCCAGTGTATGTTCCGTCAAAATCACTGAGAATCCGCCGTTCTCCGTTCCAGAGATTAGTCGTTACAAACAGACAGACATACAAAAAAAATTTAAAAAAAAAATTTGGTTATACTATATTTACAAGGTACATATATTTTAATATGACATACAGACACACCAATTTTAATTATTTGTATATAATATGTATTGATAGTCCCAGAGCTTCTGACGAAATTGTTTTTAATAAAAATTGAGTGTCTGTTTGTAACATTAAAATAATCACTTTTTACCAAATGCGTGCGTTTACACAGTATGTATATTAAAATAATATAAGTGACATTTTTAAATTGTCCGTCAGTCTGTTTGTTCCAGTTAATCTCTGCAATGTCTGGACAGATTCTCACAAAATTTAGATATCAGATAGCTGATGTGATAAGGAGTAACTTAGGCTACTTTTTTAGCATTGTGTAAAATTATTAACTTCAAATTCGTACAAAGTCGCAGACACAGCTAATCTATACAAATAAATAAGATTGGAGTCTATATGTAATATTAAAATTATAACTAAATGCATATGTATTTTTACAAGGTACATATACCAAAAAAAACAATTATTAGACTTTTTGCTTGTTTGTCTGTTTGTACCCGCTAATCTCTGAAACGGCTGGAACTATTTTGACCGATTTCACTAGCAGATAGCTGATGTAATACGAAACGGCATAGGTTACTTTTATTTTTGAATTTTATTTTAAAAATGTGTAAAATAAAATAATTAAATAAAAAGCAGACGAAGTCGCGGGCACAGCTAGTATATATATAAAATGAATATTTGTCTGTACGTCATCGATGAACTCAAAAACTACTGAACCGATTATTATGAAAATGCGACAGAAAAAATGAGCAAACCATCAAAGATCACGGCCCTCGGTACTTATTCCAGGTAAAGTAGCTTGGTTAACTTGCTGTAAGTTATCCTTGACCTCGCAGACGTGGTACGTTACTTGTACACAAATAACATCTAATATGTACTTATGTCATGTTACGATATTATTTGTTTATTATATAATATGTAGTTATTAGTATTATGTACATAATGTGATTATTAAATACAAACGTATGTTATATTATTAACGTTACAAACGGTATATTTGTACGGACTTCTTGATTATTAGAAGAGTAGGGGTTTATTTTTAGGATACAGTACCTGAAGGGTCAGTGTAAGTCAACACTGGAGAGCTGTAACTCGCATCGATATCGCGCTAGCAGATATACAGAAGGCCAGCTTGGTGACAGGCGTGAATATATGGAAGGATTTGCTTGAGATCGGTGTTCTGTCGATAAATGTGGTTAGGACTGAGTATATGGCCTGCGACACCATGGATCCCTCGTCTGTACGAATAGGCGAATACTGGACCAAGTGTAAGGACTAGTTTAAATATTTAGGATCCGTCTGGTGATATTGACTACGACGTTTCAGCACGAATTGCTGTGGCTTGGTCAAAATGGCTTGAATTGACAGGTGTCATTTGTGACCCAAAAATGCCGGTAAAACTAAAAGGACATGTCTATAAAACCATCATTAAACCTGCCCTTTTATAAGTCAGTGAAGCATGGCCGTTATTCGAACGGCATAGGCAGAGAGAAGGGGTAGGCAGAGGTGTGACAGTATATCCACGATTCGTGAGTCCAGTCCAATAGATATAGCAGAACACCCACGATTAGCCAAAGTACATGGGCCCATGACGTGATAGGTAGCAAGCCTATCGACACTTCGGGTACATTCCAATCCCGGGTAATCTCAAGTTCGTATCCCACTTGTGAACGTTTCACATCAACGTCGTGTGTTCCGATATTAGCCGTTCTAATTTGTGAACAAGAACTTCAAGTGAGAAAGGTCTACTAGCACAACTTCAAGGGAGCTGAAGTTCGTGGTTTTAGGCAGAAAGGCGTTCGTGTAAGGCAAGTGGATTCTTCTACTTCGCCATTTTGTAACTGGTAGCACCCCAATATTTAATTATTTGATCCAGTCCATACATCAAAGCCATAGATCATCCATAGATCACTCCAAAAATCATACAAACTTCTGACAACTGCTTGTCCCCAATATTAAGCATCCACCCCATTCTCATAGGGCAGGTTATAAACTCTCACAAGGCCGGCTTTTTTAACTTTGTCAACTCTACAAAACTGGCACAAAAAGAGCTTTGCCAGTGTTTAGTGAGTTATTGATACTTCTAATCGGAATAGGTCTTAGTTAAATAATTAAAATAAATAAATATCCCTGGACAAATGATTCAAATTGATCTAACACAAAGTATGCAAATTACATGCTTGTATTATGGGTGTTAGACAACGATATTAATACATAGAAGTACGTAAATAGATACAAGAATAAATATAATAGACCCGGAAATACAGACATCTATGTTGATCACATAAATGCTTGTCTCCGTCGGGAATCGAACCCGAGCCTCGTGGTTAGTATATTGGGTTAAGCGTATACGCTAATCCCTTAGTTAAGAGTATAATGTCTAAAATATACCCTAAACTTCCTGTGTTAGACCCTCGATTTAGACACTCGATTTAGAATCTTTTACATTGAACATTGGACTGCTTCTAATTGCAATTCTTATTAAAAAAGTTAAAACTCCTTGACTATAAGTCAGTTTAAAATTAATTGTTTTGTTTTTACTTATCAACCCAGCATTTACCGAAGCGGAAGGGTTTATTCAAAACACTGGTTAGCGTTAATTTTAAAATTAGTTTTATCAATTGACTAAAATTTTGCTTCAACTAATTATTATCAACTTTGCAGATATTTGAGGACCACATTGACTGTTAGTGAAATAATTGGAATGTAATAAAAATAATTTATTAGCGGAAATTGACTACATTTTCTTAGTGCTCTTACGGTCTTAGGGAAAGATCGTGAGGAAACCCGAGTTTTGTGACCGATATGGCGATGGACTTGCAACCTGTCACATGGGACACCTGTCTAAAGATCTGATTTATAGTATGTAGTGATTATTATTAAGGAATGACAATTTTTACTGCGTAGTGGTTAATAAGGTATGACATATTTTATACTATGTAGTGGTTAATAAGGTATGACATATTTTATACTATGTAGTGGTTAATAAGGTATGACATATTTTTTACTATGTAGTGGTTAATAAGGTATGTCATATTTTGTACTATGTAGTAGTTAACAAGGTATGACATGTTTTATACCATGTAGTGGTTAATCAGTTAAAGTATTTGCATATCATAATTTGGTACAGAAAGTTAGTATGATTTAATATTTTTACAACAATTTTTTAACACATAATATAATTTCCCAAATAAATTACTATCATTTTTACTCATTTCCATACCACGTGATATACTTTCTTCAACTAAGCAAAAATAAATATTTTGAGGTATATTGTCTTATATTATTTTATTAGAAAATAGTAGAACATATTTTATTTACAAGACCTAAAAGCAGTCCTTGTGACGAGTCTATAGTCTATACTATACTAAAATTTACCACCGGATCAGAGGTCCTTCAGAGGATCCGGCCAATGAAACTCGAAGGGGTCGTTAGTTTTTTTAAATACTTTTTTAATAAAAAATTTTAATTAAAATTTTACTACATATGCATCACATATACGAGATTGGTACAAGTATCGATTAAATTTAAAAAATTTTATCAGCCACTAATGGTTTAAGATCTTTTACATTATGGAAAAGTTCATTGTAAAAAATGTATTGGTCCCAGAAAGAATAGCCATTTCCATGGAGAGGAGACACATACAAAGCAAACACATACAAGTTCGTCTTTTGTGCACATTTATTTATTTTATTAACTTCGTCCGCGTTTTATTTAATTATTTTATTTTATATATTTCTACAACAAACTTCTAATTTATATTAACTAAATAAAATAATTAAATATAAACATCAGATTAACTTCAAATATAAATGAAATGATTAGTCCCATAATACGGTAAATATAATCTGTATATATTTGTCTTCCACGAGTTTCCTCTTTCGGCGAACTATATATACTTCCAAAATTGGACATCTTTGCTCATTATATCAAAAAATTCAATTAGTTAGTATCAAAATGTTCTTCAAGTATATATCTCTGTTGTTATGTGTTAATTTCATTAACGCGTTGGATAATTGTCCTGATGTGACTCCGGTTAATCCATTTCATTTAGAAAAGGTGAGTGTATATTATCCGTCTTATCCCTGTCATACCTGGGATAATTTGAAGAGTATCCTATCCCGGTTCTAAATCAGGTGATATCAGGTTCGGCTACGTAATTCAGGAGATTTGATTAGCCAGTCTCACACAGGACGACTGCCACCTGACGTCTGCATTCCAGGAAGGAAATCAGATCTAAAAATAAATTCACGAATCCAGGTTTTCTAACGATGTCTTTTCACCATAATGGCATTCAGAAAATATGCTTAAGATAGGAAATCCCATTCATGACGAGGTTTGAAGCGGATTTGAAGTCCAGAGCACTAACAATTAGACCACTGAGGTTCTCAATTTTTTTAAGGGTTAAGACAGTAATCCAGTACCCGGCTCTCCTGTTGGTAAGAGATAACCGTGTCATATAGACACTACAGATGTTGTAAGTATGTCACTGTCCTGTGGCTGTGTGTGTGTGTGTGTGTGTGTGTGCTAGGCCTGATGTGCAAGTCTACCGGCTACCCTGCCCTCCGAATCGGCAATAGGTAGGGTGGTGGATCCCTACCCCGGCGAGTTGCACCGGACTCACCCACTAGTAAATTTGCAGTTTCTTGGTCACCAACCTTGAGATAGGTTCAGATAAATTGATCAAGATATAGTATGGTAGTACTACCTTATCTATTCCTACCGCAATAGCGTTTGTGCTCGCCATTATTGCGTTTTGAGAATAGGATAAATTATAAGTTTGTTCCAGCTTCAAAAAAGTTTATCTAGACATGGAAGTTGAAGTTAAAGTCAATTTTGCAGTTTAACAGCGTTTAAATTATTTAACTGCATTCGTTTTTAGTTTATCGGAAGATGGTTTGAAATTGCGAGATATGCAACGTACAAACCAGAGAAGGGTGCTGATTGTGGCTACTTCGATGTCAGGTTTGATGGTCAAGCGAAATATACAGGATACGAAGTCATCAATGGAAAAACGATTACCGCTGAAGGAGTAATGGACTATGCTCCTGGTGCTGAAGGTATTGGCAAGCTGAAGGAGTCAGCCACATTGGACGGAGGTAATTTTTTTAGAATTTTGCGCCTATGTCTCTTTTGATTATTGACAACCAGGGCCTATATACGCCAATTGCTTGTTGTCCTATAGCTGGGTATGATCTGATGTGCAAGTCCAGCTACTACCCTCTGGACCAAATTTTTTTTTACTTATCAGCTGTTGCCCGCGGCTACGTCCTATTGTTAAAATTAACCTTTCCGCGGGAACCAGGTTAAAATCTGGAGGCAAAGTGTGTATTTACCGACTAGGCCAACATTTGGCATGGAATACAAAAACAGCAAGCAATGTTAAAGCCATGGTAGCCCCCAGGCGAACTACCATGCAAAACTGTCTCGCCTTATTATGACTGACGGAACTTGTGTAGTAGGAGAATCACTACGTAGTATAAAACAAAGTCACTTTCTCTGTCCCTATATCCCTATGTATGCTTAAACCTTTAAAACTACGCAACTGATTTTTATGCCGTTTTCTTAAATAGATAGAGTGAGGAAAAATGTATTTCTAAATATCGTCACGCCCATATGTCTCCGGTGGAGGCAGAGGTACATATGCACCTACGATAAGCCGACTATGCTATCGGGCTGACTGAAAAACTAATAAAACTACTGCCGTACTAGAGAATCGAGATTTGTGGGTGTTTTTATTCCTTCATTTTAGCCTTATCTCGTATTATATCAGATGATATCGTGGTTGGCTACGTAATCTAGGGGATTTGACGAGGACACCAGTTTTTACGCAAAGCGTCTGCCATCTGACCTCTATAACCTAGAAGGGAAACTAGGCCCAAACATAGATTAGGTCGAATTCAAGGAATCCGAGTTTCCTCACGATGTTTTCCTTCATAGTAAGAGCACTCAGAAAATGTACAAAAGTTAGAAAAACTCATTGGTGGCGGGGTTCGGACTTAGAGTACCGCTAGGCCACCGAGGATATTTTTAATCATATTTAATAATATATGAAGTTATGTTTCTTTTTCACAGTTATTATTAACCAAACGTCCACTGTTTTGGCCTTGGATTACGACCACTATGTCGTATTTTATGGATGCACATTGGATGAAAAAACCAACGAATACGAAGGTAAGACAAAACCGCAGGGATTGTATACTTTCTATCCCAGGCACTTGGTGAAACTTCATTTTATGCGATTAAATTTTAAAACACTTGCATTGTTTCACTAATTTACTGTAAACCGGTCGGCTAATATAGATATAAACTAGCTGACCCGGCAAACGTTGTTTTGCCTTATAAATTAATTGCTGAAATGGCCATAAAAAATAGGAGTTTGCTGATAAAAAAGAAAAATTTAGGGTTGTATGTATTTTTAATGCCACATTATAAAAAACTCATTAAAAAAATTAAGGATTGTTCACCCATATACCATAAAATTGGTAGTTTCGGAGTACGGTAACTAACATTGTGACGTGGAACATTGTGACATTTTATATATATTAGATAAAAAAAAGTAAATTAGTGAAACAGTACAGATGTTTAAAAATTTAACCACATAGACCGCAAAAGAGTTTCTTTAGTTGACTAAGAAGGATCAGACTAGTATCTTGTATAGCACAGCACAGACTAAAGATATTGAAGCAATGCCAACCTGAAAATGGCATTTTAAACCTCAATACAACAGGAACGAACACTGACGTCATGGTAGTACAAGTCGAGTGGGTGTTAGTGATTTTCCAAAACAATAATGGGATTTGTGAAAAAAGTTGAACTACATAAATAAAAAACCGGCCAAGTGCGAGTTGGAATCGCACACAACGGTTTCCGTAACGTTATCTACGAAAACGGCAAAAAAATTACGTTTTTTGTACGGATGCATGAACATCCTTTATAATATATCTCTTTCGTTGTGTTTTTGCTATTTGTCAAGTTTGTCAAGATAGTGGTAACAGAAATACGTCATCTGTGCAAATTTGAGCTTTCTAGCTATCGCTATTCATAAGATACAGCTTGATGACAGACAGACAGACGGATAGCGGAGTCATAATAACAGAGCTCCATTTTTTACTCTTTTTAAGTTTAAAAAATAATTTCGTTTATATCTAATACTAGCTATACCTATAGAAGCGAGTAGCTTCTTCCGTGTTTTTATTTAATTATTTTGTTATATGCATTTATAAAATAAAATTCTAAAATGAAAGTAGTCTAAGCCTTTCCTTATTACATCCTCTATCTGCCAGTGAAAGTCCCGTCAAAATTGGTCCAGCCGTTTTTAAGATTACCGGGTACAAACAGACAGACTAATGTTATAAAAAACGACTTAGGCCACTTTTTTATTATAATTTTGTTTTAGAAATGCATAAAAAATTAAATAAAACAACTACGATAACTTTTGTATAGATGTATAGCACACCCAATATACTGGTTACAAATACTACAGATTATTTCAGTTGATTTTCTGGTTTGTGTATAATATGTTTGTGTATATTAATACTTTTGTTTTTTTATTATTTTTTGCATCATTATCCAGATATAAAGTCCGTATATGAGTCTAATGTTTTACGCATTTTTCTTATATTTTAATAAAAAATTGAAACAAATGGCGACTGTACGACGCCTTTGTGTAAATGTATTTTTTATTATTTATGCATTATTAATAAAAAAATATGAAGTTTTATCGACCACGTCCTTAAATATACAACTTAATTGTATTTTAACAATTATTAAATCTTGCGTTGTTTTTAAAGTTTCGTACCAAAAGGGTAAAAAACGGAACCCAAATACTAAGACTCCGCTGTCTGTCTACCTGTCATCCACCAGGCTGTATCCCATGAAACGTAATCGACATATTTACTTAACTCTAATAAATAAATAAGTATTACTGGACAATTTACAGAAATTTAACCCCAAGTAATCAAATTATATACTTGTGTAATGGGTGTTAGACAACGATACTAATACATAGCAATACTTAAATAAACCAGAAAAAATAATAGACACCTAGACCCGCAAATACAAATTATCTATGTTAATCATGTACTTTATGTCTTTCTTCGTGGTTGGTTGATGGCGTTAGGTATGTAAGTTAATACCTCAACCAACAAAGCGGGGATATACGAGTAGGTACTAATATTATAAATTCAAAAGTTACCCTGTCTCTTCACGCTTAAACCACTGAACCGATTTTGATGAAATTTTGAACAGAGATAGATTAGCCTTTAACAAAAAAGGCTGCTTTTTATCCGACTACTTTAAAAAGAGAGTATGCTTTTACGTAATAAGTATTATAAGTTAAAAAAATCTCTGTCTTCTGAAAGTTACGTGTGTTATTAAAATAATTCACGCGGGCGGATCCGCGGCCGGAAAGCTAATAAATAAATAATTCTAAAAGAAAATAAATAAATAATTCTATAATAAAAATAATAATAATTAATTGGTGAGTTGGCTGAGATTAGTAATTGTTAATATTTTTATTTTTTATCATCTTTTTGTGTCCAATTAAGTAATAATAAATAATCATTAGCGTTAAATAAAAACCTTACTCGTTCTACCATAATACTCGTAATAAGGAATATGCACGTATCTTTTTTATTTTTTTAAACATACTTCAAGTAATTATATAACTGAAAAAAATATAACATCTTCAAAATAGTGATAAATAAGCTAAAAAAATTATCCAGATTATCATCATTTTCGGATGATTTAAACACTGTCATTTTAGCGTGACGTCACCGCCCACCGGGAAGTGAGAACAATAATTTGTCAACGAAGTGAAATTGAGTGAAGTGTTATCACACTTTACTTAATTAATTTCACAATATATATTATAAATATTGTTTTGTCCCTATGTGCGAAA
>DVZL01007710.1:0-10616 GCA_018236625.1 Lasaia peninsularis
CCGCAGCCGGTGCATGGTGCCCTCGTGCGCCGGGCCCAGGGCCAAACGGTTGAGGCATCTACCGCCTCGCTGGCACGATCTCCCGTTAGACTTGAAGAGGCCGTTGATGGAAGAATTTAGTAAGTGAATCTGATTAAAAGAAATATATTTTTATATAAAACAATTTCACGTTTTTGCTTTAAGTTTAATTGATAAAATTTTGCGATGAAACTTTATAAAGTAACGCCAAAATGACGTCCCAATACATGTTGCAGAACTATAGCTACATTTCAAACATCTACAATGCTTTATTAATCAAAGATAACATTATTTACCGCCAAAACTTCTGTACAAACGATCTCAAGGATACCGAGAATTTATTAATTATCAATGAAATTTTATTAGATACACTTCCGATATTCCCGTCGGTAGGAGACTTTTACATTAATTTTCCATTTGATTCCACAGAGATACCGAGCGAGCTGAGCAAGTGTTGCCTGACGTGCTTCAAGCGCATCACGCGGCGGCTGGAGGGCGTGGGCGAAGGCGGCGCCGTGCCGGAGCCGTCGGAGGAGGAGGCGGGCCGCTTCCGGGCGCTGCTGCGGGACCACGGCACCGCCTGGGACCGCATGGCCGCCGCCAGCGGCCGCACGCCCGCCAGCCTCAAGGCCTTCTACTTCACGTACAGGAAGAAACTGCAGCTCGACACCTTGATAACGTATGGGATAGCTTTGATAAAGCACTTTTCTATTATCCTCAAAATTTATTAAACAGAATAATACCTTTTGACTGTCTAAGAGTCTTGGTGACTAATTAATTCCACAAATTTATAAGAATTTGGATTGTAATTATGCTCGGTTGTTTGATGTTTCTAAGACAATAAGAATTAAATCGAGCTGAGCGAATCGTGCGATCAATCGAATACCCCCCACCATGGATTAGGAGATAGGAGATGAAATATTGACGAGTAAATTCATTCACTCACACATGTGCGAGGAATATTTATTAATTAAAAAAATATATCTTATATATCTTGGGAGTATATAATCTTCCCGCCCATATCCCCAAAAAAATAGACAACAGAAATAAGCAGAAAAAATATTGATAGCCTATAATCGACTATTGGCAAAATTAGTTTAATCACCAAAAAAATCACCGAGTTAATTAAAGGATCATATAGTCACTGATAAGCACATAAATTTACTTCGTCACACAAAACATTTTGCATCGCTTGCACAATTAAAATGCTTGGTTTTTTTATAAGCCGTTAAAAGTCCCACTTGCACTCGTCGGGAGCAAAGGTTTCCTCTACTATGGTATATATTTTCCGATCGAGCACAGGGTCTATTGTCACCAACACCGTGACATTGACTAGGTGGTAGAGTCTTGCAACGTCCGGATTGGTACCACTGCCGTAACTATTCCTGCCACAATAGCGGCAGTACTCGCCATTGTCGTGTTCTGGTTTGGAGGGCAGAGCAGCTGGTAAACTTACATACGCAAGAGGCTTACCATCCCAGGTGGGCAACGCACCGTTTCCACCTTTAGTGTCTATAGGCGACGTGTATTTCTTACCATCAGGAAATCCGTCAGCCTGTTTGCCTTCCAATATCATAAAAAAATAAGTTCTAGCAACACGAGCAGGTTAATCTCACGAATGGTTTTGTCCATAGCGAGCGGCAGGCCGGCAAGGGCAGCGACACCGACGAGAGCGTGGTGAGCTCGGGCGACACGGACACGGCGAGCGCGGAGTCCCCGCGGCCGCCGCCGCTGCCGGGCCCGCGCACCGACGCCGTCGCGCCGCGCCGCCCGCGCCGCGACGAGTACGACTCCTCCGCCACCGAGACCGCCGACGAGGAGAACGACGCGCCCACCACCAAGGTCGGCCGGGTTACTTGAAGTAATATTTAGAAATAAAACCAAAACAATTTATTTCAGTGCTTAGTGACCCCGGAGAAAACGTTGAGGCTCTCTATCGATCTAGAGCTATGAATTAAAATCCTTGCATAGAATAACAGTTGATGTATGTTCCGGTCACGATCGGTGGAATGCCTTCGTAAACTGTGTACGTTGCTACGTCGCTAGCTGTTGCTCGCGGTTATCTCTGCTGTAGGAAATCCGTTTAGTTAACGTAAAAAGGCAACTTGTATCACAGTCACATAAAAGCAATCTTTTTTTCAACATAAAAGAAGGGCAAACAAACAGGCTTTCACGTTTATGACATTAGTATGAATTGTTATGAAAATTTGCTGTTTTTTAAAACTACCCTATTTAGCGAGTGGTTTAATGTGTTAATCGTGTGTCGCAGGTGGTCCCGATCCCGGTGTCGACGGCGGCGCCCGCGTCCGTGTCGGTCCGCGACGTGGTCTTCAACATGATAGAAGTTGGACTGTTAAAGAATTACCGCCCGTCTCCGACACCACCCCAACCGCCTAAGGTAACCACAAACTTTTGAAATTTGATATAAGTGATTAAAAAAATACTATCGGTCATTATATATAAAAATATTTATTCAAATCCGATTGGTGATCGAAACGATTTTTATATTATTATTTGTTCATCATTATATTTGTTTGCAAACTCATTCTCATACTATAATATTGATCGTTCAGATAACGGAGCGCGAGTCCCTGGCGACGCTGACGGTGGTGAGCGCGAGCCACGCGGGACGCGCGGCGGCGGGTGCGGGCGCGGGGGGGCGGCACTCGCCCGCGGCCACCATCACGCCCCTCGACAAGGACGTAATGTTCCCGATCGCGCCCGCCTCCCCCCTACTCGACCTCAGCGTCAAGCGACCGCGCACCGAGCTGCACCAACCTAAACCGGTGAGTCACATAAATACGCTTGACGGAACTTGACTTTCAAAAAGTAAAATATTTACGCTAAAATCGGAGTAATATATAGATAGGAAAATGTTTAGTATTCTTACAATCACAAATTGAACGTTTAACATAAGAAAAACTGAAATACAATTATTTTCTACTTGTACGACGTGATCCAATAAATAAACAGATTTAGGTGACTGTCGCCGTCGGAATGCCGATATTATAAGAAGTTATTTGAGTAATTTTTATACCGAATGTATAAACGATGCCGTCGGTGACAGCTAGTATAGAAAATATACCATTATATTATATTTTTTGTTTCAGCCTCATCGTAACGCTGAGTATCCAACATATAGAGCCCAATCAGAACAAGACTCACCTACGCAATGCAACTCCAAACCCAAACCCGTCGCGTCACCACGACCTACTCTCAAACTACCCCCTAACCCCAAGGGTTCGATAACCCTAGGGACCCCCGTGGAGAACAGATTCGAGGCTCAGCGGATACCTCCGGAGCCGAAGACGGGGTCTATAACTGCAGGTACTCCCGTGCATGGACCCCATCATCTCCCGGAGAAGCGGAACTACGATTATTACAAACGGAGAAGTCCAGGAGGCGCGTACTACACGGCCGCGGCCAACCAACCGAGGCCGCAGTCACCTTCGTTTTCTACGGTTAGTAAACGTACATAATACATTACATTTACATTTTAATGTTTTATAAAATATTTGTTATGCTTTTCATTTATTAATAAAATTTATTTAGTATCAGAATTCAATTAGAACTTATTTTCTTCTATCGAAAGTATAATCTATACTCCTACTATGTATATCAAGCACGAATAGAGTTAGATGAATGCAATTTTATTAGACATTTTGTATCCTTGAAAAAGAATTACTCGGTTCAATAATTTGTGAACAATCTGAGGAAAGAATATCCATACGATTTTTTAAGTCGAATCATGTGGTTATACAGTCAATCATCTAAAATATGCTTAATAAACATGTATGTTATGTATTTAGATTAAGTAATAAAATATGATCATACATTTATTTTTTTACAGGCGGCCACAGTATCCCGAGACCTATACGGGCAACAGCGGCGGCAGATCATGCTGACGGACTTCATCACGGCGAAGCAGATGCCGGCGGCGCGGCGCGACCGCGAGCATCACCAGCTGCACGCGCCGCACACGCAGCACGCGCCGCACTCCGCCACGCACGCTGCTCCGCACGCTGCACAGCACGCCGCACAGCACGCCCCCCCGCACGCCACGCAACACGCAGGACAACACGCGGGACAACACGCCAACAGGCGGGACGCGTCCGTCATACAGCGGTCGATGCCGTCACATGCTTATTCACACCCGCACCCGCCACCAGGTCAGTACTATAATAAGTCACTAAACTTAAATTTTGTATCAGTAAACTGATCCGTTTTTCCGTGTAATATATTATGAATAACTATAAGTAATTTTGCATTGAAATAATTGCATATAAGTAATTTTGTTTACTTGGAAGATAACATTGTGCTTTATTGTTGTTTAAAGTAAAATGTAAATATAACTAATTAATAATTTATTTTTTATAATTTTAACGCGTAATTAAATCTGTTGTGTAATACACTAGGTCACGAGGCGTTCACGTCGTTGGTGAACGCGGCGTCGGCGGCGCCCGCGCTGCCCGTGCCCCGCCCCCGCGAGCCCGAGCCCTCGCCCGACCCCCGGCACCATCATGACAACCGGTAATGCGGCACTGCAGGGCTACAAACATGACACCGATATACGAAAACAAATACACATATTAACACACAATTCGTTTATTGTGTTGTCTCCGATGATGATATTGATTGTAATGTGCTTGACAGGGGCGGTCGGGAGTTCGGTTTGGTGCAAAAGTATCAGATGCAGTACAGCGGCGAGCGGCGCGCGTACGAGCGCGAGCGGGCGGTGCACCCGCACGCGCCGCACACGCCGCACGCGCCGCTGCCGCCGCACGCTCCGCACGCCCCTCACACGCCGCACGCGCAGCACCAGCGGGACAGGTGGGACATTACTACTTCAACAGCATCCTGAGCCCTTTTATTAAAAGCTTCAAAAATAGTTTAATTAATAATAATTTTGATCTTCCATTTTTATTCTAAATAGACTATAATTAATGTGATTTAGAAAAAATAAAATTACTATAAACTCAGTCGTCATTATAAAAATAAAGAAAGGAATAAAAAAAAATTAGTTATTATTTACATCAAAATATAAAAACTACTTTTGCCTACAACATTTTAATGATTTGAAGTCATAAAAAGAAATTGCCACTATTTAGCCGTCAAATGTTTGGTTTTACTTGAGGTAAGGTTGAGAACACTTCAATTCTAATAGAATTATCATTATGATGTACAGCAGAGAACGTAGTATGGTGACAATACATGGGTCAAACGAGAGACACTACATTATCGACCAGCATCCGCAGCACCAGCAGCACCAGCAACATCAGCAACACCAACAACATCAGCAGCATCAGCAGCACCAGCAACAGATGCCGCAGCACCAACAACAACAGATGCTACACGACAGACATCATTTACCACACTCACAGGTCACTCTTATATTCATATTAAGGCATACCACTTTCGTATTCCTGTCTAAGTCTGGGAGGTCATTCTTCTCTTCCTCACTTTTAATTCTCAATTTTTTTACGGTCTGCGACATCCCATATATTCTGAATCATATTTATCCATTATAGTAAAAAAATGTGCAATACAAAATATTGAGCAATCTCTTGTGTTCAATGCTTAAGAATTTTATTTATAGTTATCTAGAATATATTTATTTTTTCATTCTTATAAATGATGTTCATTGGTTATGCACAAATGTACTCACATCAGAATCTTATATAAGACTAGATATTAATTGTAGTTAATCTGTAATTCCAGGCAGTATCAAGAGAAGATGATAGAAGAAGTAATACAGGCGCAGTGTACACTCCTGCCGGAAAGAGAGCTTTACCACATACCCTGGAGAGGAAAGATGCGTAAGTATATATAGTACCACTTAATACACTAGTTAAGAACGACCATTTAAACACATATTACGTAGTACTGAAACTATTGAAAACAAAAATATTCTGTATTATAATAAACTTCAATATGTGGTGTAAACCTGGATGCAATAAAATCTGTGGATGTTTATATTTAAATTATCCAACACTACCGAAGTGCTTTGTTTTCCAATCCCTTAAGAAAATAGGAAAATGTTTTTGAATTTGACGTATTGTTGACTTTGCAGTCGGTCCGCGGGCGGTACGGGAGCGGCGGGAGCGGGTGCGGCGGCGGGCGCGGGCGCGGGTGGCGTCCCGGGCGGCGTGCCGGGTGGCGTACCGGGTAGCGTGCCCGCCCGGGCGGGGGACGGCACGCTCACGGCCGCCTCGCTCATCAACGCCATCATCACGCACCAGATCAGCCAGGCCACCGACCAGAGGTTCCCGGTCAGTACACCATACATATACCTTACACTGCAGTTGGCCATATTAAAAAACATGTCATATTCTCGTGTTTTCTTAATACAACCGTTATGATTTATTAGTAATGTTCGGTTCTTATATTTTTTTTAATTTGATTGAAAAAATAATTTATTGGTTTTCTAAGTGAATACTGTTTATTTACTCATGAAAAATTGTAATGTTCAAGTCTTTTATAATGTTGCCAGCTAACGTTCTACATCTGAAACATATTTATTTGATATTTAATACTTCTCGAATTCCAGACAGCGATGGCAATTTTATTGGCAATTTCGATATCATTAGTGACAAATACTTCAAATTATTCCAATTCAAAAAAATAATACACTAATAATTAAAATAAAGCCGCTCTAATAGTCATTTTTGGATAAGTAAAGGAAATCAGTCTTATTTGATTGATTATTAAGACGTCCACGTTTTTATAATTTGTTAAACACTGTCTAATTAGGTATTGTAGGTATTGCCATGCTGATTTTAAACCTCTACAACTTAACTACTTGTTAAAATTATATTAAAAAAATATTTGGTTGAATCTTTGCAGCGAAATCTTCGTCATTTATTTGGTAGCGATGATTATAATTAATTACTATACGCATTTAATCTAAAGACAAAGATGAATAAGCGATTACAGTAAAAATAAATAACAATATTTTTTGTTTTCAGAAAATAATCCGTGACAATGAAAACCAACCTCCAACGTCGGCGCCGCCACCTTCCTCAGAACATGCTCGGGAGTTGGCGCGAGAACATGTCCGCGAACATGCTCGCGAGCGAGAGATGGGACAGCACGGCGAGCGTGACGAGCCCCCAGTGGGTCACACGACCAGCATCAAACTGGGAGACTTGGCGTCCAACATCATCGTGCGAGATTTCAGCAGTCCCAACACCACCACACTTATACACCACAAGTAATTTTCTTTATATTTGTCTGTTAAAATATTTTGCAATGTATTATCAAAGATCAGTTCAAATCAGATCAAAGATGGAAAACGATTACAGCTTGACTTGTCCAGATTATGATTACACGTAAATGAGACGGTGGTACTAATAAGGACGAGTCGTCGCACTACTTTTCTACCACCTGTTCTGAGTGCACCAGCAAAATGAATAGATAACTTGTTATTTATTTCACCATCTAGCGATGTGGTCTATCATTACTACTATATATTAGCGTATGATGATTTTTTTTTATGTCACAATATAGCGAACAAACACACGATTCTTTTGATGTTAAGAAAGAACAGTGCTTATAGTCACGAAAAATTAATGAAATGAACATTTTCATATGATTCACGAAAAAATGTAGCAACTTGTGATTGTAGTATGAGTAAAGTATGAATAAAGATTTTTATATCGATTTATTTTGGCATCGTTTACAATATGAGTATTTCGTTACAGTAATCGATTTACGGTGAGCAATGCGGACACGTACGTAGCGAGCAGCGTGGCGTGTAGCGTGGCGGGCAGCGCGGCGAGCGGCTCGGCGAACAGCGCGGCGAGCGGCTCGGGGAATGGCGCCGGGAACAACGCACCGCCCGCCGACGACTGGCGCCGGGACGCGCCTAAACACGCGCCGTACCTCGAACCAGTCTCGCCCCCTGACCATCACTCTAGGTAACTTTGTGCATCATATTTAAAAAGTAACTACGTAATAATCTATAACTTTGAGGACTGTTTTTAGCTATGTGGTCGCTTTATTAATTTTAAAACTACTTTTGGTCTTAAAGAAATATACCAAATAACTGATTTTAATCGTTCTGTGTTGACAGAGGCGGCGGCGGTCGCCGGTACAGCGGCGTGGGCGTGGGCGGGCTGGGCGTGGGCGGCGGCGTGCTGACGGCGTTCGACTACGTGTCCAACCGCATCGTCGAGGTCATGCGCTCCGACACCGACGCCAAGCCGCTGCCCTTCCCCACCGCCTACGCGTACCCCTACTCCGCACTCAACGTCACTCCGCCCGCCACTGACGGTCAGTATATACGTACACAGTACACACCCTCACCTATTGACATAGATCCTTACTAGTATTGATTATACATAGCCCGTCATTAACAGTAGGCAGGCATATACACAAATAATATGTATAAAATACTGTAAAATATTGTTATAGGTGTCCCAGCGTCGAGTACAGCGGGAGTCGCGACGTCTAGCGTGGGCAGCGTCGGCGGTGTAAGTGTGGGCGGTGGAGTAGGCGGGGGCGTGGGCGTGGGCGGGGTGGGCGGTGAGCCGGCGCCCCTGATGTCTGCACAGTACGAGCCGCTCTCCGACGAGGACTGACGCGCGCCCGCGCCCGCCCCGCGCCCCCAGCGCGCCTAGCGACCCCCTCCCGGGGATCCCCCCGGGCTCACTCGTCCCACGGACAATATAGTGTCTATGGCCACTCAACCGACGAACCATAAAGATACAGAAAACTCTCATAAAAGACTGAAGCTCGTCTCACACGAGGAACTCGAATACTGTGAACCGGCTTCCCGTGAATATGGTGAGGATATACCTCCGTACGTCAGCAGATCGGCTGACACGCAAAAGGACCATTTGTGTGACGCACGCGAGGTGCAGAAACAACACGAGCAAAATACTATTTACTACCATTATAACATAGGAGATTCGATTAAATATAAAATTGAATTAATGTTTAAAAACACACAGAAAAATGAAACACGAGGAAACAGAGGAATAGATAAAGAAAGGAGCCTTAATGATGATTTAAATTGTGAAACCGTAAAGTCAGAAAACGAGAAAGAGAGTTCGAAAAGTCCCAAGCACGAAGACGCAAGTGAAACACAGAACCGTTCCTCCGTTATATGTTATACGAGGGACAGAGAATGATTTGGAAGTTAACATTTGATGCTAAATCAACGAATCGTAGTTACTAATGCAGTTACAAGACTTTTATTTAACGTTCAGTGAAATGTGTACGAAGTGATGCAAGTGACATTTTCTTATGTAACAATGCAGGGATTATAGTTTTTGAGTTGTGGAAAGCTTTAAGTGGACGGAGCTGCACGCTTGGTTTCTTTAGGTTTTGTGAACGGAACATCAGTAATATATTAGCGCGATAATAAATTAATATGAGTCATTGAGAGTAGTTTTAACTAGGACAGCCTGTTTAAATTCCACTTTCTTTTAAAAAAAATTATATAACTACGAATATCTTGCGATTATTGTCAACACAATTATACAATTTAGCAAATCATATGCTTGCGGTGTGAGTGTTAGTCATCAATACTAATACATAGAACTACATATAAGTTTAAATAAATAAATTACAGTAACACATAAGTAATTAACATCATAAAATAAAATTTACCGTTTTTGATCTAAAAAGAAAAGCAATACGGTAAAATAATTTGAACATTCCAAAAGAATAGTAACACATCGAAGCTAAACGAACCAAGCGTCGTTCCCATTGAAGTTATCAGAGGAATCTGCTCTAGCGTGTAGTTAAGTGACACTGGATTAATGTAATTATTTATTTGTATTTCGTTTTTTTTTATATTTTGTCGTTACGACATAGCACTAATGGGAGACTATGTATTTTTTGTATCAAAAAACCTTGTATATTGTTATACATAGTGCAAATAGCTTGCTGTATAGGAGTTTGCGTGATCGTATGCTAGAATTATATAACCGTTGTGGCTAAATTCTATGTTAAACACTGCCGCTGTACCTCAGTAAGCTTAAGTGGCAGAACGTTAGCGAACATATTTTGTACCCAGTCTTCCATCTCAACACCGGTAGTTAGTATCGCCGCGCGACTTCGTCCAATATCGTAACCTAAGTACTTGTAAATTTTGTATAGTAATGTATAGGACGCCCGGGCATTTCGCAGATTCCTCGTTCGCGGGCGCGTGATTTCTCGTCGTCGGGTGGGGGGCGTGTCTGTGACGTTTTGCTTTTTTTTGGATGTTATGTTTTTAAATGTTATTAAATGCGGGTAGATCGGGATCTTAGGTCGCAGAGACGTCCCCCCCCCAGCGGAATATCTAGGTTAGTTTATGGGTTTAAGTGTAAATTAGGCGTAGAGTAAGCTCGGGCCGGCGTGTAAATATTGTTCGCGGCCGGCGGTAACTTATATACATATGTAAAAGTGTATGGTAATTATGTATACATACTGTGCATTTGTAATTATACAGGTTAGATAAAGTAAACGGATACGATAAAGATTTTCATTTTTTAATTAGTTCGGTCGTCGAGAGCGCGCCGCCGCCGCGGGCCGACCATTCTGTTGTGTGATGTCTCAAACTGCATGCGTGTCGAACTGGCCCCGCCCCCGCCCCGCCCCCGCCCCGCCCC
>DVZL01007711.1:0-10616 GCA_018236625.1 Lasaia peninsularis
AATTTATTATAATATAAGTTTTATTCTATTATCAGCTCGGTGAAGGTCGGTTTAGGTACGGATCTTCTACTATTATACCTATGTAGTTTATTGAATAACATAATATCTTAATATATTATTTTGTTCAAATCATTAAAGATGATAAATTGAATAAGGCTATTTTTTTCACTTTTCCTCAATATAAAAGCAATTAAAGGGTTATAAGTCCTTAACCGGATGGATGGTTTGACTGTATTTTTATTTTAATTTTTGTGTACATAAAAAGGCTTAGCAACCTTAAGTTAATAACGCTCCCTTACTTGTTGTTATCAGGAAATATAATTTATATTCAAATATAATAATTTATATTGGTATATAAATATTCAAATATAATAATTTATATTTTTATGGTAAAAATGCAATTAAATATTATATGCGAGCTACAAAATTTAGAAAACATTTTCATAATGCTGATAAAAAACGCATATTTATCACCTTTGACTAGGCAATTGTCATGGTCAGCTTTCCATGCGAGTTTAAGGTGTCAGAATGTTTTCAATTATTAATGGAAAATGGATATATTTCTTTGGAACAAAAGTTTTCATGTTTGCTTTTGCATAGTTTTTATTTTTATTTTTGTAGTCTTTCTACGGATTTAAACGGATAGTCCATTTAGAAGAGTTAAAATACAATTGTGTTGTTGACGTTATAAGGATTATTTAATAGATAGTATTTATCACAAATTAGCTGTGACTTAGACTTCGGCCGTGTTTTTCTTTAGTTATTTTAATCTATAAATTTCTAAAATAAAAGTGGACTAAACTGTTTTTATAAAATTAGCTGTCTACTACTGAAAATCCCATAAAAATCGGTCCAGCTGTTTCAGAGATTAGCGAGTAAAAACATACAGAGAGACAGAAAAAAAATCAAAAAATGCTATTCAAACCTTGTAAATATACACATGCATTTAGTAAATTGCGGTTATTTTAATAGGCATACAGACATGCCAATTTTATTTGTTTTGTTTTTAACCAAAATATATGGAATTTTACGTATGGTAATGGAAGTTTACGTTGTTCTGTGTTTTTTATGTTTCTTATTTACGGGTCAGCTGGAAGAAATCTCTCTTGTTGCAGATAAGCTCGCCCTTTGTACTGTAATATCTTTAAGTGAATGTTTTGTTTTGTTGTTTTGTGTACAATAAAGAATTAAATAAATAAATATGGAACCCTACAATTCTTATTAGTTATTCTTCTTCATATTCCATTTGTAAATTTTTAAAGCTTTGTAACCACGTTAAGTTATTTTGTAAGTTCTTAAGATTGGTTAAATCAAGATTTATTAGTATGTCAAATTACAGAGGAAAAGTCGAATTTGTGGTGAAACTGAAAAACTCAGATTAAGTGAAACTGGAAAATTCACAGCGCATTAACACGAACGAAAAATGAATACGAAAAGTCTCCGTAATATTTTTGCCATGTAATAATACAATGTCACAAAAGTGCAATATTTCAGTGGAATGCAAAATCCTTGTTCTGTATTGTGAAAATAATGGAATAACCGTGTTTGTGTACGGCAAGTTGGGTTAATTTATTATGAGATGTGCGCAATGTTAATATTCATAAGGATAGAGAGACGTTCATGAATTCTGAAGGTTTTAATCGGATGACAGCGGCATATGTTGATGTCAATAATTGAATTATTTATTGGCCAAGTGTAAGCTAAACGCAGTGTAGAAGCTCACCCGGATTGGAATCATTGCCTTACCTATTTCTATTGCCATTACGTCAGCGCTCTTCATTGTCGTATTCCGTCCTGGGTAACCGACTTACACAGGTGATATCTCGGTCATAAGATATCATTAAGCATCAATGATATCATTTGGAGGGTTTTTGGAACGAAGTTCCTTATCGTGCGTTGTGAAATGAAGGGGTGCTGGACGGAAAAAAAACTTACGAAAAAAGTTGGCACGACACTTTTTGCCAAAGTAATCGAGCGATGACATACACACCCACAGTTTCTTATTTTATTTATGTTATTGATTAATTTTGTTTAATTTATTGATTAGTTAGTGAAGGAATTGTAATAAAAAAATAATTGTAAACTTCGTTCCATCCGGGTGTCCCTTGACATCTCTCAACTTTTTTTATATAATGAGGGGTTGCCTGCCTATTTAATAAAATTAAAACCGGCCAAATGAGAGGATTCCGAAGGACTCATTAACGAAGGATTCCGTACCGATATCTGTAAAAATGGCAAAAAAAAGTAAGTTTGTTGTATGGGAGCATCCTTTAGTATGTTTCTAGTATTTGTTGTTATAGCGGCAACAGAAGTACATCATATTTGCAAATATTAACCTGATCTATCCTAGCTATCACGGTTCATGAGATACAGCTTGGTAGTAGACGAACTTACAGACGTTCCGTTCATTCGCGTAATTGTTAAAATAAGCTGATGAAGTCTTTGGAAAAATCGTAATGAAGTTACCATAGACAACTCGTAGAGACAGGTGCAGTAAGAAGGAAAGTTTTACTGATTATAGAGTTTCTCTCGCTGAAATAAAATAAAACTACGCCAACTTGGAACAAATTTCATGTCTATTTAGATAGTTTTATAGAAACTCATCCACTTTTTCGCAAGTTTTACGACAAAAGTCCCATGACACTTTTTTTAAATAAATTGTTCGCTTGATTATATTGTGGTGTTAAGCCTCATATTAAATCGCCTCTGTGTGTCGCCGACTGTCGCCTGTTAAGACCGTTAGCCGCGTAGAGTCCGGGACTCAATTCTCAGGTCGGACTGTTTTTCCTAAATGTTTTTCAGATTATTCTGAGTAAGCATTAAATTGCCCGGGGTTGGAATGTACCTAAAGTGGCGATAGGCTTGCCACCTATCACATCATTGGTCCTAGTATCTTGGTTAATCGTGGGTGTTCTAGTATATCTACTGGACTGGGGTATAGTAAGATAGCTTATACATGAGAATAACACCTAGGCTACTTTTTAACAGACTACATTAAAAAGAGGATATGTTTTTACGTAATAAGTATTATGAGTAAAAAAACTGCTCTTTAAAAGTTAACTATATTATAAAAATCACGTGGGCGAAGTCGCGTGCGTAAGACTAGTAGAAATCACGTGTGCAAAGCCGCGGGCGAAAAACTAGTTTTAAGAATACGTTCTATTATGGAGTGCAGTAAGAAGCAACGTTGGAAATCCCGTAATTAGTGAAATTATGAAGTTTCTGTGATTAAAATAAAACCACACTGGTTGGAACAAATTACCTGTCAATTTAGATAGTTCTAGAACTCCGGCCGACTCTCCCGCAACTTTTTGCAATATAAGTTGAAACAATCTCGTCGTTGACACTTTTCTAAGTAAATTGTTCTCTTGGTTCCATTGTGAAGATAATTTGAGACACTGTAAAACTGCAAAATTTAAAATATTCCAAGAGGTAGAGCTATCTTGAGGTGGATCTATTATCTTGGAATACAAAAGTGTTTTTATTAATCCTAACCACAAACAATGTGTCTAAAAGATATTTTAATTTTTCCATTTTTGTTCTCGAGACAAACTTTTATGTATTTCAAAGAAAGTAATATTTGACGTGGAGTCGGTTTAAAATAATAACCTTGGCTACGTTCTTACTTTAAATGGAGATATCTCATTTTAGGGTTCCGTACCGAAAGGTTAAAAACGGAAACCTATTACTAAGAATCCGCTGTCCTTCTGTCTGTCTGACACCAGGCAGACAGAAGGATAGAGGATGTATCTCATGAACCGTGACAGCACAATTTTCACAGGTGAAGTATTTATGTTGCTGCTATAAGAAAAAACACTAAAAAAGAATAAAATAATTATATAAAGTGCTGCCATACAACAAACATTTTTTTGTCGTTTTTATAGATAACTATAATAGGATGACAGTTGATGTTTGCTCAGATGAATTATCTCTGTTGCCGCTGTAACAACAAATACTAAAAATAGAATAAACTAAATCTCGTGCTCCCATACATCAAACGTGATTTTTGCCGATTTAAATTTATTATTTTCAAATATTTATTATTTTTCGATTGCGTGCCCAACTCGCACTTAACGAATTTTTAAAATTTCTTTTACCTGTCGTACAGTTTGCTTTGAATTATCCTCCAAATGGAGTTTTGGTGGGAACGCGGAACGGAGCTATCACCGTGAGATATTATTTTTCAAAAATGGTGTTTTTATTCGTGTTTTATTTGCAAATATGGTGGGATTTTTACCATAAAACGTTGAATAATGTGCATCAGTAGATATTTGTGATATCTGGTAGTGAAAAGTGTCGTTTCGTGTTCCCGCCAAAATTCCACAAAATTTCTGGTAAAGTTCCCGCAGCTTTACCAGAAGTTCATCATCTCATTTTCCATGGAATCATCTCTTCAACCTCATCTTCCATGGATATACCATCATTATTGTAAAAATAAATCACTTAAGACTAGGCTGTATGGACAAAGTTCCCTTGCCTTTCCCTAAATGGGAAGAACAAAAAAAAAATCGGTACAGTCGTTTTTGAGTTCATCGATGACATACAGACAAACTTTTATTTTTATAATATACTAGCTATGCCCACGACTTCATCAGCGTTTTCATTTAATTATTTTATTTTATACATTTCTATAATACAATTTTAAAATAAAGTAGCCTAAGCCGTTCCTTATATTACATCAGTTGTCCGCCAGTGAAGTCAAGTCCCTTCAAAATCGGTCCATCCGTTTCAGAGATTAGCGGTTACAAATAGACAGACAGACAGACAATAAATTTAAAAATTGTTTTGGTATATATGTACCTTGTAAACATACACACATAGTAAAAAGCGGTTATGTTAATATTATATATAGCTATATATTTTTTACGAAATTTGATGAAAAAATTTTTTAAATAAGTCATTCAACGTTTTGTTTGTTAAAATTTCTACTTTCTGATAATGTAGGTAAATTAATTTTCTCAAAAAATGTGAAAAACGAAAAATCTTGAATTATTTTTTAATCAGCATTGAACAAGAGTAAAACAAGCCCGCTGAGTTTAATTTGTCGGATCTTCTTGATGAGCGGCCGCGTTCCGATCCGGTGTTAAATTATGCAATTACAGAGACGGGTTACAAGAACCGCTTATCAGGTTCATGTGAATTAAAAAAGTCTATTCTATTATTTTTCCGTTCAATATTCTGTTATTTTATAATTTGAAAATACATTTGATTTTCTTTTTATTATGCTAATTCCAATAGGTACACGTTGTAATTCTAGAACTTTTCTATAGAATACTTCAACGAAGAAATTTCCCATCGCTTCTTTAAGCTAAATTATGAATTACTTGCACTTTAAAAATATTTAATAACTAGGGTGGGTACTTGAGAATGAATTATTTATTAGTTAGAACCCGCGGCTCCCCGTGGGGTGACGAAGATCTTTATTAAGTGGCACAATTCATTTGGAGAAGGGAGATAGATTAATGGCTTCCTTTATAATAAACAATATTGTCGTTGTAAATGAGTTCGTTTACTTTAATATCCACGATAAGCCTGAGAACATCTAAATATTAATAACACGTCGTTTTTTGGACGCCAGATGTTCATATTATTTAGGTGTTAAAGCGGAAACGTACCTTTAACGTACCTAGATAAAACTTAACTTCATATTTTTTATGTCTGATAATGGTAAGAGACAACCGTCGCCTATAAACACCATAGATCTTGTAGGTGCGTCACAGTTTGTAGTTAGAACTTATGAGTAAGTCTACCGGCTACCCTACTGTTTGGACCAGAATACGAAAAAGCCATTATGGCGGCAGTAATAGGTAAGGCGATGGATCCTTATCAGGACGAGTTGCTGCACAGCATTCTACCACCAGAATTTATGTGGGAAGTGACGCATTTATTCAGACAGATGGTCTATTCTACAGAGCGGACCTAATATGAATACTATCTATTTATCTTATACTTTTTAACGATAAATTATTATATATTTGTTTATTTATACTGGGCATCTCGGAAACGGTAGTTATGGGGGATAAAAAAATTATCTAGATAGGTCTTATACAATTGCGAAAATCACGACATCTATACAATTCTGTTGGTAGCACTTGGTGTACTAACTCCGGTTTCGTAGACTCACTGTCAAATGGCAATTTTTTCAAGTAGGCGAAAGGTTGTAGCACTGACAAAAGAACTACTGAGCCAAGCTTTGTCGCCCAGGTACCTACTATATTAATATTATACAACGTTGATACAAGAGAGAGGCCTAAAATGAAACCACATATTTTGTATATAATGACCAGGACACACAACAAAAATCAGGCTAATATAAGCAGTAGCTTAGTCACAGCAACTGTTTATAGTTTTTTCTTAGTTTAAATATCAGCTGACAAGTATTATAGGCATATTTATCTAAAGCCTCTCGTTTGTATCAACGTTGTATAATTCTAGAGAGTTATTTCCCTAAAAGTAAAACCAGGCAGAAGTTTTGGTGCGACATCACCTCTGTCCTATTTCTATAGTTATAATAAATCTTTCCGCTTGGGAATTTCGCTCATGTAATTCCTCCACTTCGGAATTCCATTGAAACTCGTTTCAGCGTGAGAAATTGTAATTACATGCTCAGATGAAAATATTCAAATTAAGCTGTGAATTCAACAATAGCTTAATTCGTTTTAAAACAATTCAAACTTTGTGTCGGATTAGGTTATTTATTACTTGTTCCCGCGGTTTTGGTCGTACCTGAAGCTCCAAGAGTGACATGGAATTAGTGGTCGCCCGGTGGTCGAAATTGGACCATAATTAATTTAAATCATCAATTTTTTTGCAATTATTCAATTAATGGCTTAGAACATTTTTTAAAACTCTTTCATCGTTTAGGAAATATAAAAACTTAAATAAAATTAATGTTAAAGACAAACAACACTAACAATAATTTGACAACAGTACGTAAGCGTATAATAAATATGTGATTGTGTTTGTGTGAGATACGTGGTAGTGTGTGTAATGTTTTATTTATTGACTATAATAGCTGTGCCCGCGACTTCGTTCGCGTTTTTATTTAATTATTTTATTTTGTACATTTCTAAAATAAAATTCTAAAATAAGAGTAGCCTAAGCCGTTCCTTATTATAACAAGAATTAGAAATAGGTGTGCGAAAGTTTATGTTTCTATCTTTAAAGGTATATGTGTATATGTGTTCATACATAAGTTTTTACTTTTGACTTTTAATTGAGTAAATAGGATTGAAACAGAATTATAATATAATACTTCCCCGTAGAAGAAGGTTATATAAGAATAAAATTGTAATTTAAAAAGCTCGTGGACATTTCATTCTTATGCAAAAACCTTTACAATCCGCCATTCGAATCTAAAATACGCTTAGATCGGGTCACTTTAAGTAGGGATTATCCTGTTAATTCCTATTCTGTATTCACCACGTCTTTAATTTTCTACGAGGATGTTTTTAGAACGTACTACGGATATATAAATCACACTTGGTTATTATTATAATAATTTTAACGGCAATTTTAATTGGTAATAACTAATAGACAACCATAGCCTCTATAGAGGCCATAGTTGTTTTATGGTGTCCTGTGGCCGGGGTGTTAGGCCTGGTGTGTAAATCTACCAGTTACCCTACCCTCCGGACAGGAACACGACATTGTCATTATGGCGGTATATATATTTTTTTACATATGAAAGCTAAGTACAGTGACCTTCAGCTCACCTGATGGAAAGTGATACTAGGATCAAAGATGGTAATGTACTAAGCCAAAAGAAACCGGAAACACCGCTTTAGGTAGACAGTTCCAATCTTTAGAGGTACAAATAAAGCGAACCTCTTACGGCCGGTCTCAATAATAGATAGATTATTGAGACTATCTATTAATAATCTATCTACCTAGTTCCTTTTTTTTCAGCAGTTAAGTGTTTTTTGTTGTATCGATAAAAAATTGTGTAAAGTGGTTTGAGCGTCGGGTTCTTCAATCTTAATTAAAACAGCAGCCGAATTCCAAACGACTTTATTGCGGCCTTGTTACATTTTAGAGAGAGCGAACATAGACAATTTTAGAGGTCTCTATGAGTAATCATAGGTTACAACATAGTATATAATAGAGGGGTTAATATACATGCCTAACGCCACCGAAAATCCGCTAGGCTGGGGTTCGATTCCCGACGGGAACGCGTATTTGTGTGATGAACATAAATGTTTATATTTCAGGGTCTTGGTATTATTAAGTTTATTCTAGTGTATATTTAAGTATTTCTATGTTTTATTTCACAAGCACAAGCATCTAATTTGCTTACTTTATGGTTAGATACATTTGTGTAATGTGTCTAGATATATCTATTTATTTATTTATTTATACATCAGCAAGTTTTTCTTTATCATTGATGGCTTAGTACAATCCTTTAAGTACATGAGGAATAAAAAATGCTTTTTACTCTTTATAGATCACTAAATTTTAATGGTCTGTTAATGTATAGAGATCGCCTGTGATGTAACGGTACGGCTATCGCCTGTTAAGACCGTTAGCCACGTAAGGTCCTGGGTTCAATTCCCAGGTCGGGCCACTTTTCTTAAAAAAAAAATTCAGATTATTCTGAGTAAGCATGTACCTTACATTTCGATCCCGATTCCGAATGTGCCCGAAGTGGCGATAGGTCTGCAACCTATGACATCATAGCCCCAGTACCTTGGCTAATCGTGGGTAAGAGTATATTTACTGGACTCACGATTCATGGATATACTAGCACACATCTGCCTATCTCTTCGGGCATGATAGGCGTGAAGATACTTACTTATGTATGGTGTTCCATCCTTGGTCCTTCGCATTAATAAAAGAAGAAGCCAATTTAGGTATGTCCGTGTGACTTGAAGTGATATCGAAACGATTCCGTTGATTATATATATTTTTTATATATATGTTGAGTATCAACAAAAGTATGTTTTATATCGCCAGGTGATAATTGGCATTATTAAAAGTTATAAAGTTCTTAGTATTAGGTAAATCAGTAGCTGGTACCTACATAGTGACCACTTCATTTATCAGTATAAAACAGTAATCTTGTGTGAAATGGACCCAATGATACTTTAAGAAAAGTCTATAGGACAAAGAAGACTTAAATGCTTTTGTAGACATGAAAAAATATAAGATACGGTGTCCGCCACAGACGCTATAGACGAAGCCTTCGTCGGAAGTTTTGTCAGCACGCCAACTAGCTTTAGTTTTTCCAAGGAAAGGAAAATTGGGGCAAAAATATCTTATTACAATATTTTTGCTCCAATTTTCCTTTCCTTGGTAAAACAGGGTATTTTTAAATTGGAAATTTTTAAATAAAAACAAATAAACTCAAAATTTGTTATTTTGTTAGGAATCAACACTTTGCTACAGTGTATTTGGCTATAGACTATATATTATAGTTTACAGATTAGGTAAAATGAAGAAACATAAATTGTTTCTCTTCTAAGGAGGTGAAATCAAATGTAAAAGTATGTATAAGTAAATGTCCGTCAATCTAAAAATTTGGAAAGCAAGAAATAAATATTTATCAATCGATTCTAAAAATATCTGCGACATAAAAAAACTTAAAAAAAAAACAAAAACAAAAAACTTATTAAATTAATTTAGGTGAAAGATAAATATACAAACTAACTAGCGAGAGTTATATGGTATGTGCTAATTGATTTAGGCGATACTTTGCAGAAATCCATATTGAAACATATATAGGTATATCAATCCTATTGCTAACTCCCTCCATTTTTTTTGTCGGAAGTTTTGTTTTGAGTTAATATCTATAAACACGATGGGACACCAGTCCAGCATAAAAGCTTCAATAATTCTTGAAGTTTTTAAACGAAAGACAGTTGTTATATTTGAATGATGACAAAGAATGATTAATTACTTGGGAATTTTCGTAAATCGGGGGCTGTTTAAATCATCGGCTTAGCCCAGCGGGTGCCATATTGGCCACCGAACTCGCGAAATAATCCCGCCATAAATAACTGACAGACGTTTGTCTGTGGCATAGAACAGATATTTTATTTATTACAATCCTAATGTTATTATTTTTTGATTAAGAATTGATTTTGATATCGTTTATTTAAATGTTTGTTTTATGCCATTGAATTATAAAAACCTCGTCAGCGATAATAGGCGTGAGGGTACTTTTTTTTAAATAGTAGGCTGGTTTCCCTTTTTCCATCATCAGGGCTAAAATTTAAAGCCCCGTCCACCGGGTAATGATGAAAATCTGCATTCTTAACGCGAACGTACTATAGTAACAAGGAGATTCTAAAAGTGATTTTTAAACATTCAGATACAATGATTATTCATCTAAAGTGTTAACATAATCTATTATGTTTTTTTGTACAACATCTAGATGGTGTCTTTTACCGTCAGGAGAGCTGTGTGTTTATTCCTCCAATAGGTAGGTACCTACTACTTATTTCAAATCTTTATTTCCATAACTGTTTTTACAAATGAGTTTTGAATTCTCTGACCCCTAAACTAGATTTATTATCTGTATCTTAGAAATCAGCGCCCTCTCTCAAGGCGACACGTCTTGAAATATAACAGCAACAACAATTAACCGGTAAGCAGATCTTTACTGAACTACACAGCGA
>DVZL01007712.1:0-10616 GCA_018236625.1 Lasaia peninsularis
AAACAGTGCAAGTGTTTTTTAAAAAAATTAATCACATAAAATGAAGTTTCACCAAGCGCCAAGGATAGATAGTATACTATTTTACTATTAGAAGCCGACATTATCCCAGGCATTATACAAGGGCTACTTTTAACTGCGGCAAAATGCTTAATTCCTACGGGAAAATGGGTAATGGGAGAACGAGTAGTAAGAATTGTACATCTATTCCGCATGATTTCTAAACGGCTGGACCGATTGGGTTGAAATTTTATACAGATATTTTGTTCTCCCGGATGATTTTAAAATAAAATTGGACACGGTAGGTAGCGTTGCTGTAGTTAGGTCAACTTTGAACAAACCGAGCGAAGCCGGGCCAGGCGTCTAATATAAGTTCCTAAAACTAAAACTAGTTCCTACCAACGACTTTACCCACGTAATAAGCATAGGAATTTAGTTCACCCTTGGGAAACATTTAAAATATCAGGTTGAAGACGTATTTTCTCTTTCTACGCCTCTATTATCTGTGGTGCAACGAAGTCGGGGTCTTATTTTGAGGTACAAAGTCTCAAGCTTGATTCTGGGGTAGGAAAACCTGGTGTATGAGTTTTTTCAGTTTTTCTGAAAAGTGACTTTGCCTGGGTTTAGATAGAACCTAATATCTTCGTCTAATCATGGGTGCATAAGCATGTACATTGTACGTCTGTATACTCTTTCGGGGATTTGGACTTGATAATATTTTTTTAAATTTACCGGTTATGATATAATCTAAACCCTGAATATGACAGTAGCGAGCATTTCCGTAAATGAGTAAAGTAGTACTGGGTACACAAAACTTTGTCACATAGTTAAGTTATTAGTGAAACAAGAAACACGCGACATCGTTGGTGAAGACGCAGCCCTATGTATTACAAATCACCGCCTAATTAAAATCATTCAGTACAAACCTTTATAATTATGTATTTGGAATTGCGTATTAATATTGGAAACTTGATTACATCGGTTTAATACAGGGCCGGATTGAGTACGTCAAAGTGGTGAACGCTTCAATGATATTTGGTACGCTTGTACGCTTTGATGTGCCCTCCCTGGATTATCCCTGTCTTCTATTTATTAAACGCAACAACACATCAACTGGGAACACTCGAAATTAAACCTTAATACCATGGAGTATGTTTCATGTTATGTTGTGTGCGCGAGTCGGAATTAGTTTTTGGTTAAAGTCATTCGTGCTGAAAGCAGGTGTTGATGGTATTTGAAATGTGTTCATTTATATGAAATACTCAGACAGTAGCTCATATTGAAAATGTTTTGATGAATTTCAGCCTTTGTACAAACAAACGTGAGACTCGCGGGGAGATTGGACGATTGTAATTGGCTAGTCAAGCAATGTTCACTACGGTCACGTTGAGGATGGGTGACCGTTAATTGGTAAACTGTCTATTTATTGCTTTTTGGTATCGGGAGAGTTAGAATAAACAACTTATATTTCAACTAGCTGTGCCTGTGACTTCATCCACGTTTTTATTTAATTATTTTATACATTTCTAAAATAAAAGTAGCCTAAGTCGTTCCTTATTAAATCATCTCTCTGCCAGTCAACATCAAAATCGGTTCAGATGTTCCAGAGATTATCTGGTACAAACAGACAGACAGTGAGGCAGACAAAATTTTCAAAAAACACTATTTTGGTATGTTTTACTTAATAAATGTTTTACTTATGTAAACATGAATAATATTATGTATTTAGTAAAAAGCTTTAATTTGAATATTATATACAGACACTCCAACTTTATTTATTTGTATAGATATATATGTATATTAAATGTAGAATAAGAAATATTTTTTGAAATGATGTTTTAAAAGTTTATAAAAATCTCTTAAGTTCGTGTCGGACTCCCGCACGAAAGGTTCCGGACACGTTTGTTGTATGGGATGCCCCTTTAAATATTTATTTTATTTTGTTTTTAGTACTTCTTATTATAGCGGCAAAAGAAATGCATCATATGTGAACATTTTAACTTTTTTGCGATCACGGTTCTAGAGATACAGCCTGATGACAGACAAACAGACTTAGTAATTAGGGTTCCGTTTTTACCCTTTGTGCTTTGGAACCACAAGTAATACACACACACTGTGAAATAAAAAAATAGCCACGGATATAAGTTACTCAAATTTCTCTTGAGATGTACCGTTAAATAACTCAAAAGGTGAAGTGATTGACTTTTTTAATTAAATTCGCAATAACTTTCGAAATGATTTACTTTCATAACTCATTACAACCTTGTTTGCAGATGAATGAACCCAAAAAACGGTCAAGTGGGAGTCTAACTCGAAGAGTTAGTGCCATCTATACAAATAAATAAAATTGGAGTGTCTGTATGTAATATTAAATAAAATAACTGCTTTTAATAAACACATATGTATTTTTACAAGTTACATACACCAAAACAGTATTTTTTAGATTTTTTCTGTCTGTCTGTCTGTTCATACCCGGCTCTGAAACGGCTGGACCGATTTTGACGGGAGTTTCAGCTAATTTAATAAAAAATGTAAGTAAAATAATGAAATAAAAACGCAGACGAAGTCGCGCGCACAGCTAGTCATCTATAGAAACGTCAAATAAATGACGTAAGTTGTATGGGAACATTTATTTTGGTTTTTCCTTCATATTAGTTGTTACAGCGACAGACAGAAATACATCGTCTGTGAAAAATTTAACTGTCTAGCTATCGCGTTCATGAGATACAACCTGGTGACGGACAGACGGAAAATAGAGTCTTAGTAATAGGGAATCAATTTTACCCTTTTGGATACGGAACCCTAAAAAAAGAATTCAGCAAATAAATATCTTTAAATGAATTAGTTCATTTGGTTTAGTTTTTATTATTATCGTTACTATAATTTTAATAATTAGTTAAGTTAGTGGTGCTTAGTTTGTGTTTTATACGCTAATATATATATATTAATTAGTTTTGTTATTATTTGTCTCTGGGTTAGGTGTGACATATATTATGTGATATTGTCTTTTTATTTTCTGTTATGTGTTTGTGAACAACTAGTACTAATACTTAACTAGTATTAATTAATTAATTGAACCCAAATGAAAAAGTATGTAATATTAAAATAACCTCTTTTTATTCAATGCATATTATGTTTTTTACACGGTACATAGTATTTTAAATATTATTATATTTTGTACTCGCTACTCGCTGTATCTTTAAGACGGTTGGACCGATTTTGATGGGACTTTTACTGGCAGACAGTTGATGTAATAAGAAAAGGCCTAGGCCACTTTTATTTTAGATTTTTATAGAAATGTGTAAATGTAATAATGAAATAAAAATGCGGACGAAGTCGCGGGCACAGCTTTTTGTAAATAAATTACGAGTGCTTATATATGGCCTGTTTGTAAGACCGTCGACGGCCTAGTGATTAGCGCTTTAGACGTTCATTTGGACTTCGAACCCCGCCATATTATATCTAATGAGTTTTTCTAACTTAAGTCCATTTTCTCAGTGCTCTTACAGTGAACCAACATTATGTATGCGAATTCGACGTAATGTGGGCTTGAGTGTAGTTTACATTTTAGATTACAGAAGTCAGATAGCAGTCGCCCTGGGTAGAAACTAGCGCCCTTGTCAAATCCTCTAGATTAGGTAGATCCCGATATCATCTGTACTAATATTATAAATCGAAAGATATGGTTGTATGTTTATTTTGAATAATCTCCGAAACTTCTGGACCAATTTGAAAAATTCTTTTACCATTAGAAGCCGACACTTTGAAAATTAACCATGGGCTAAATTTTACCACGGAACGGCACGGAAGTGCGAATAAGAATTATCTCCCTGTACTTATCTATTTCATATAACTTCTAAACGACTAAACCGATTGGGGTGAAATTTTATATGTTTCAATAGTTTCCTGTATAATTTAAAAATTCAATTGGACCCGGTAGGTGGCGCTGCTGTTGTTATGTCAACTACGAACTAACTGTGCGAAGCCGGGTCGGCCAGCTGGTCTGATATAACGAAGAAGGGATTCTGTATGACAGTTCAATGTTAATAATACATAGAAATACATATGTGTGGGTGGCAATAACACACGTATGCACTTTCAAGGTTTTAACACAGTTTTAGACTCTGCCCCTTGGAATCGTTCCGCTATAATGATTTCCCAGTAACTTATTATTAAGTATTATAGTAACTTATCTATACATATAAATAAAATTGGAGTGTCTGTATGTAATATTAAAATAACCGCTTTTTGCTAAATGCATATCTTTGTTTCTAAGGCACTAAAGTAACATTTTTTAGAATTCTTGTCGGTCTGTCTATTAGTAGGTACTTGTCGATCTCTTAAACGATTGGACCGATTTTTACGGGACTTCCACGAGACGGCTGATGTAATAAGGAATGGCTTAGGCTACTTATATATCAGAATTTTATTTTACTGATGTATACAATAAAATAGTTAAGTAAAAACGCGGCCGAAGTCGCGGTGACAGCCAGTTATTTAACAACATCAAATAAATTGGTATCTTCATGCCCATATCCCTGAAGGGGTAGGCAGAAATATATAGTCATGTATATCTGATGAAAATCCAACCGTACGCAAAATTACATTTTTTGATAAAATGAAAAAAAACCATAAGAACAAGTTGCCCTCTTGAACCTGGGACCCTGCGTTATCGTTGGACATCAACTACGTTAGACTTCAGACTTCAGAAGCGATAATCATTATATAAATAAAATATATCCTACTAGCTTTCCGTCCGCGGCTTCACCCTCGTGAATTATTTTAATAACATAGACAACTTTCAAAGTGAAGATTTTTGCTACTTATAATACTTATTGCGTAAAAACAAACCCTCTTTTTGATGTAGTTAGTTTAAAAAGCAGCCTAGTTATTCTCACTATTATTTATTATTGTAGAGTTTCATCAAAATCCATCTAGTAGTTGTTTCGTGATAGAGTAACAAATATCCATACTCACAAACTTTTGCATTTATAATATTAGTAAAATATACATATACTTAGTTAATTATTATTAAAAAATACATATTATAAAGAGGAAATATTTGATTGTTTCTTTGTTTGTGTTGAATAATCTCCGAAACTACTGGACCGATTTTAAAGATTCTTTTACCATTAGAAGCCGTCCTTAAAAGTACAGGTAAAAAGTTTTACTCCTACGAGAAAACGGGGAACGGGAGAACGGGTAGGTTGTAGGAATTGTCTTTCCATAATTATCTATTTCTCATAACTCCTAAATGGCTTAACCGATTGGGTTGAAATTTTATATGGATGTTTCGATAGTTTCCCTTTCTGTATTAGAAATACAAGTGGACCCGGTAGGTGGCGCACTTGTCATTAAGTTAACTACGAACTAACCGTGCGAAGCCGGGTTGGACAGCTATATATAGATACTTAAAATAATAAGCGTGCAACGGAATAATTACCAGTTATTAACTTTTAAATTAATTAGTACCTATCATCCAAAAGGCGTTAGTCCATAACTCATTACCATATTCCAGGCTTCAGACGGGTCGGTGCTTGACCCAACACACGAGCATATCTACGATACGTAATCGATATCAGGCTCATGCTACATTGTTAAAAATTGTGTGAACATTGTGCAAGAGGATATTTTATAGATATACCAGATATTATACTGAACCTATTCGTTAAGATATTTAAATAAATTAAAAAAAAACAGTTAAAAGAATATAAAGATAATTTATATTCAATATATACGAATAAATAAAATTGGTTGGAGATAATGACATTGTCGTGTTCCGGGAGGGGAAAGTAGCAGGTAAATTGGCGATAGCTCACAACTTCCCCTTTGTATTACAGAGGTCAGACGGTCAGACGGTCATGTGTAAAATCTGGCGTCTTTACCAAATCCCCTAGATTAGGTGACCGACCCCCATATCATATTCTATACAAATAATAGAATTGAAGCGTCTGTATGTTATATTAAAATAACCGCTGTTTACTAAATGCATATATATGTTTACGAGGTACATACACCACGACAGTATTTTTAGAATTGTTGTCTGTCTGTTTGTTTGTTCCCGCTAATCTCTGAAATGGCTGGGCCGATTTTGACGGGACTTTTATTGGCAGACAGCCAAGGCTACTTTTTAGAATTTTATTTTAGAAATGTATTAAATAAAATAATGAAAGGAAAACGCGAACGTTTATTGACATTAAGTTCGCCTTTGTACATAATTTTGTGCAAATAATTTAAATAACATTAAGCTCACGCCCACATCTCTGAAGTGGGATGCAGGTGAACTTGTATACGATATTAGTGGCAAGTCCGTCGTCACAATCACAAGCAATATCATGTTTTTCGGATAAAAAGAAAAACTTACAGAACAAGCTGCTCCAATCGGGAATGAAATAAAACCTTATGCGTCTGACCACTGAAAGTTTCATGTAAAAATCTTGGAAATAAACGCAAAGGTTTTTTACGGTTACAAAATACCTAAATAATTCCATTCCGTCTTCTAGAATTATAATTCTCTTAGTACGTTTTGTATATGGAATATTAAAATGAGCATTTTGTACTAAAATCGTATGTGTTTATAAGGTACATATTATACCAAAACAATATTTTTTTCTACCGGTTTGCACCCGCTAATTTCTGAAACAGCTTTACCGATTTTGACGGGACTTTCATTGGCAGATAATAATGTGATAAGGAGCAGCTTAGGTTACTTTTATTTTATAAACTAGCTGTGCCGGCGATTTCGCCCGCGTTTTTAGTTAATTATTTTATACATTTCTAAAATCAAATTTTAAAATAAGCCGTTCCTTATTAAATCAACTGTCTGCCAGTGATCATCTCGTCAAAATTGGTCCAGCCGTTTCAGAGATCAGCGGGTACAAACAGACAGACAGTTAGACAGACAGACAATAATTGTAAAAAATGTTGTTTTGATAAATATACATATACTTTTAGTAAAAAGCCGTTATTTTAATATTATATAGACACTTCAATTTTATTTGTATAGATGTATAAAATAAATAAAAACGCGGATGACGTTGCGGGCACAACTAGTTATTAATAAACCTGCAACAGTCATGCGAACATCCAATTCTATATTAACCAAGTTCTAAGCACCTAAGCACCTGCAACTTAATTAACATACACGCTTGGAAAAGCTCAAGCACAAGCAAGACATTTGATTTAGCTTTAAGTTTGTACTCCTTTGATAGACGTTTGTGTGTAATTCGGTCTATCTCCGGGCAACAATTCATGGTTTTCGGAGGAAGATCCGATTTTGATTTGTAATTTCGAGTACTGTATTTGTCAAATAAATTATAGACGATGCCAGCAGTAACTTTTTATGTTACAGAAGGTTCCGATTGTTTATTAGAAAAAAGAAAATTCGTACCCGATTTAACGACGGACTTGCCACTTGTCACATTATGGGACATAGATCATCAGCGACTCGTAAGTATGTATCTCTGCCTGACTCTTCGTGAATAGTGGCATGATTATGATACATTCTATATAGGCATTACAAATAATATAGAATGTATGATAAAATGTTAGCACTTGGAAACATTTCCACATATTCATATCTATACAAATAAATAAAATTGGAGTGCCTGTATGTTATATTAAAATACTTAACAGTTTTTTACTAAGTGCATTTGTATATTTACAAGTTACATAGGTATACCAAAACAACATTTTTAGAATTTTTGTCTGTCTGTTTGTCGTTAAGTCTGTCTGTTTGTACCCGTTAATCTCCGAAACGGCTTATTTTGACTGGCAGACAGCTAATTTAATAAGGAAACTTCTATTTTATAATTTTATTTAAAACATGTATGAAATAAAATAATTAAATAAAAACGCGGACGAAGTCGCGAGCACAGCTAGTACTTTATAAAATATGAATATGTCGAAACCGTTATTTACACATCAAATCGGAACATGTAGTCTATTTCAAAAATAAATTGCAATCATAAGTTTCTCATTTAAAATATGTGATTATGATAAATTCGAATCAAAACTATCCCCTTTTATTTCGGAAATACTTTTGTAATCCCTTTGAGGTTCGAGCATCACCTAACAACATGGTTGTTTAATCTAAAAATGCAGAGATATTGTGATTCCAAAGGCCACTAGTACGTTTCAACGGTGACAAATACGTCTCAATAAACGCTATGTAGACGCCGCTCGAGCCTTCTCTTCTTTGTAGGGCTGCTAAATCAATGTTTCTTACTTCTACTATTTCTACATATACTAACCAAATCTAAATGTTGTTTTGCACTATTAATTATTTCTAGAGATTATTCATCGATTATCGGTGATGAAAATTATTGAATTACTAATTATTAATAAAAAATAATATACCACGCCTACAACATCTTTGGTGTATATATAGGCCACGATTGTCTCTTACCATCAGGAGACGCATGTGCCTGTTTGCTGTCTTATGCCATAAAAAATCGTTATTTAAGCATTTTGAATAAAGAGTAACCCGCTTGTTTTTATAATAACACAGTAAAACTGCAAAAAATTTCGTATCAATTAACGATAGTCTTTTATTTTTGGTGACATTTTACAAAACGCAGAATCAATGATCACAAAGTTTATACGAATCAAGAATTAGAAACTGCCAGAGTTATCACGTTGCAAACATACAACATAACACAAACAGTCGAATTGAAATCCTTTTTGAAGTCGAATAATCTAAACAAATAAATAAAATTGGAGTCTCTGTATGTAATACTAAAATAACCGCTTTTTTATAAATGCATAATATGTATATTAACAAGGTACATAGGTATACTACAACGTTAATTACATTTTTCGTCTATCTGTCTCTTTGTACCCTCATATAAGAAGTTAGCGGGTATAAACAGACAGACAGAAAGACCGACAAAAATTCTAAAAAAACAGTTTTGGTATATGTATCTCGGAAATATACATATGCGTAAAAAGTGGTTATTTTAATATTACAAACAGACACTCCAATTTGATTTATTTGTATAAATATGAATAGTAATATTATAAAAAAATATATTATATCGAGACTTTTATAGATTCATGGAATTATTATAAAATAAAATGTTTATAATTTATTTATTTACTCACCATCATTTAACCATTCATCATCATTCATCGTGACAGGCATAATCGTCTTAATTTGATAGAGGGCACCAATGATTTCAAAATATAATAAAAACATGACATTTTTATGTTCAAGGCAATCTTTTTAAATAAAGTAGTGGCAACCCTAAGAGCAGACGCTTGTAGCCCGTACTTTTAATCTCTCTTTATTTGTCCGTACAGAAGTGTTGTGTTTGCCTTTTGTTTAGTGATACTATCCGACTGCCAACAAGAATCTTTTCTCTCTCTGACAGTTATAAGGGGGTAATATTTATTTTGCAACTGGATGGTCCTTTTAATGTTTAGCTGGAAATTGGTCTAAATGTGTCTATAAAAAGGATGAGAATTGGTTTTGTGCCCGATATATCAAACTTGACACATCGTGCAACCGAATATGAATGTGCATTAGGGTGTCCCGTCAATGTATGAACAAAAAAATGTAAGCTACTGTAACGCTAGAGGTATCAAAATATGTGTAAATGTGTTTACTAAACAAAAAAAGTAAAATGAACTAAATTGTATATCATTTTTAGAGTTCTAACACATGTGAAATTTGACAAAATTGTATGTTTTTCACCGAAACCATATGCCTAAAATAAAATAAAATACCAGTTGTAAAGTTATTTGTTTCATTAAACTCAATAAAATAAGTTACAAGAATACAATTTAAATAAAATTAACAATAATATTTGAAGAAAGTTAATTTACTTACTTTTGTGTGCAAAATTTCACATTATAGTCGAGATTGCAACTTATTTCGAATAAATCCATCTTTTGAGGAAACGTCTAATGTTCATTACACTTTGCGACGCCTCTGTAGCTAAATTCACACACCTCTCAATACATTGTGTGTGACAAGAGAAGTCAACAATTTCCACAGTCTTATAGCTTACGAGGCTTAAATATCTTCATTACAAATTATTATGTCGAAGAACTGGCGGTAGTGTGACTTGAAATTAATGCCACACAAACGTATCGGTATAATCTTTAGCAGAAAACTTAATTTCTGGTGTTTTAAATAATATCCTGCGCTTAGTGCTCTACATTTCTATACTTCGGTACTTTCCACAGATGTAGCAGCAGCTAGGCTAGGTTACACTATCGATCAACCTACTGACAAGGTTTTGTGTGTGTGCAAAAGAAGCATTCCTTTCGGCGACTGAGTTGACAATAGATCTAAGGATGTAGAGTAGAAAGCGAGAGTATATATCTTTGAAAACCTCCAAAATGAAAAAGAAGTCTGGAAAACTCCCTAGCGCCCGAAGGTCAAAAATTAATGACGGAGACTCATTTACGGTTACGGTTGTTTTTCAGACATAATCGAAAATATAATAATATGTTTGAATTGGATGGGTCTTTTCCACTTGATTTTAAAATCGTATCTGACAAATTAAATTAAAAATAATAATATTAAATATTACTGGAACAAATCACACAAATTGATCTAACCCCAAAGTAAGCAATTTATATGCTTGTGTTATGGGTGTTAGACAACGATACTA
>DVZL01007713.1:0-10616 GCA_018236625.1 Lasaia peninsularis
TACATACATACATACATACATACATACATACATACATACATACGTACAACCCAAGCTAATAAAAGCGTATTAATAAAGTCACTTCCCATTCCTGTCTGTCCCTATGTGAGCTTAGATCCTTAAAATTACTCAATGTATTTTAATGTATTTTTATTCAATAGGAGGAGTTATTCAATAGGACGGTTTATAATATGTATGTAACATACTTACCTACATTATGTAAACAAAGTCGCTTTTTTGTCCGTCCCTATGTATGCTTAAATCTTTAAAACTAAGCAACGGATTTTGATACGAGTTTTTTCAATAGATAGAGTGATTCAAGAGAAAGGATTTTATGTATATGACATATATAGTATACCCGTGCGAAGCTGGGGCGGGTTACTAATTATTTTATAAATCACGATATTACATAAATTATATAAAGTTATTTATAAAAACAGTTAGAAATCACGTTTGTTGTATGGGTATTTTTCTGTTTTTAGTATTTACAACAACAAAAATAAATATCATCCTGTGAAAATTTCAATCATCTAGCTATTGCGGTTCATGAGACACAGTCTGGTGACAGACAGAAGGACAGCGAAGTTTCAATAATATGGTAACATTTGTTAGAACCCTAAAAACAGGAGTTATTATTAAAATACGGGGGATGTTTTAATAGTTATCAATCACTACATAGTTTAAAACAAAGTCGCTTTCTATGTCCATATATCCCTATGTATGCTTAAATTACGAAACAGATTTTGGCGCGGTTTTCTCGAGGAAGGTTTTTATGTATCTAACATGTATAGTATACCCGTGCGAAGCTGGGGCGGGCGCTAATTCAAACATTAAGAAACCATATAACTCATAATGCACTTTTCTTTCTTCATCCGTGTTAATAATATTCAAGCCCCTTTTTTATCAATTCTGCAATTGCTTCTCCCAGCTCTTTTGCTTGAAAGTTAAAAATTATTAGCACTGCGTATAAAAGAAGTCAATTTTATGCTTTTAATTAAAACCATGGCGTTTTATTGTGTATTTAATTATATTCTTTTGACTACTTCAAGTCTGTAGAAGGTTCCTGTTCGATTACAAATAAACGTAATTGGGTGCTGCTCGAAAGCCTTGATAAAAATATTCGCTTAACTTACATACACATACATATTTTTATTCCGGGTCCCTTGTGGGGTAGGCAGAGGGTATCAAGTACCAAGTTTCACGGTCACCACACACTTGCCTAGCTTCCTCCCCGATCATAACTCACTTCATACGAACACGCCGGTTTCAGTGACTCATGACACCACCCTCAGATAATACTAACATGAGTTTTTTACTCTTTAGGGTTACCCGTATCCAAAAGTTAAAATTGGAGCCATATTACTAAGACTTCGCTGACCGTCTGTAAATTGTAAGGTTGAAATTTTCAAAAATTACGAAGGAATTACTAGTACCTTGGCTAATCGTGGGTGTGTTCTAGTATATCTACTGGGCTTACGAGTCGTGGATATACTAGCACACCTCTGCCTACCTCTTCGGGGATAATAGGCGTGAAGGTACTTTTATGTATTTTTGTTGCCGCTATAACAACAATTAAAAACTAAAAAAAAATACATAAAGGGTATACAACAAACGTGATTTTTTTGCCATTTTCATAGGTAATGGTACGGATCCCTTCGTGCACGAGTCCGACTCACACTTGATGGATTTTTTTTCTTGTTCAACTTTGAAGCACGAGATCCCGGGCACAATTCCCGGATAGGGAAACTTTTTAGTTTATCTGAAACACATAATTTTGCCTAGGATTTGACTTGATTTGGTCCGGGCTCCAATGTAGAAAGTTGACCTAACTGCCTTCCACCCAGGCAGCTCGTAAGAAGCGAGCACAGGGTCTATTGTCATCAACACCGTAACATTGACTAGGTGGTCTTGCAATATTTTCCCGGATTGGTACCACCGCCTTACCTATTCCTGCCACAATACCGTGCTCACCATTGTCATGGTCTGGTTTAGAGGGTATGGTAGAAGGTAAACTTATTCACGCATGGTAATCCCCATCCCAGGCCCAGGTTGGCAACGCACAATTTCCACCTTTGGTGTCTATAGGCGACGTGTATTTCTTGTTTGCCTTCCAATATCATATAGCAAATAGCAGGTATTTAGCTCAAAGAAACTTTTAACTCCCTATTTTTACCCCCTCGGGAGTTGAATTTGAAGAGTTTTCTTTAGTTAACACGTCGTAAAAAGAGTATATGTGCGGAATTTTAAGTTTCTAGCCCCATGTTTGGCATTTTCCTTTTAAATATAAATATTACTTTATTATTATATTTTATCTTAATAACAAATTAATCTATCATTTTTGGGGTTCCGCATTTTTACGCACCCTTTGGGGGTAAAAAATGGAATCCTATGAGTAAGACTCCACTGTCTGTCTATCTATTTGTCTGTCTGTATCTCATATGTGAGTGACTTGTTGCCAATATAAAACCAATTGCTATAAACGAATAAAATAAATATATAAAGGGTGCTTCCATACAACAAACTCGATTTCTTTGCTGTTTTTATAGATTTTCGCCCGCGGCTTCGCCCGCGTGAATTATTTTAGTAACACTGACAACTTTCAAAGGGTTTTTTTCCGACTTATAAAACTTATTGCGTAAAAACATACTCTCTTTTAACATAGTCGGTTAAAAAGTAGCCTATACCCTTCCTCAAGGTTAACTCTATCTCTGTACTAAATTTCATCGAAATCGGTGCAGTGGTTTAGGCGTGAAAGTGTAACAGACAGACAGACAAACAGAGTTACCTCCACATTTATAATATTGGTACGGATGGTACGGAACCTTCTTGCGCGAGACCGAGTCGCACTTAAGGGATTTTATTTGTTATTGTCCAAATATAGCGATAAGAATATTATGTCCAAAGTTTTGCATTTGCGGAAGTTTAGACGTTCTGACATTGACCCAGTTATATCAAGTTCAATGATAGGTATAAATAAACGTTGTAAATGTTAGAATAAACTCGACCTGTACACGTTCTAATGATAAAAATTAGCCAACCGGTTTTAACCGATTCCAAAAGGGGGAGGTTAAGCAATTCTACTGAATGTTTTTATGTATTGTAGTTCAACGGAGCCGCGAATAACTGATTATGAAATTAATGTATAAAAATGGATGATTGAATGTGTTGTTAAGCGCAAATTCAAGAACGACTGAAACGATTTCGCTAATTCTTTTTTTTACAATATTCCTTGAAATACGAGGATAGCTTTTTCGGAGAGAACAATCTTAAAAAATACCTGAAAAAGTCCTAAAACAACACTTTCTTTATCCCCTTACAAAATATTCGTAAAATACTTAAAAGTAAATTTGAACTTTAATACCATACCATAAAGTTTAGGTTTTAGTGGAGGTGTTCCGGGAAGTGACGTAAGTGTCTTAAAATTATTAATGTCCTTATTTCTACGATAGTTACATTACTTAAAAACAAATATAAATAATTTTAACATCCACCTGACACGGTGTCCCGAATAAAAAAAATAAAGAATCGACTATTTATTATCGAGCCGGCCAACTTAGTACCTCCCGTACTAAGTTGATCGGCTCAGCTAGCTTAATAATAACAGTATGCATATGGAAAACCACCCAAGAAGACAGAGTGCGTTGCCAGTTTGAGCTTAATATATTAAAGTTAATGCCTCTGTGATGCAACGGTACGGCTTTCGCCTGTTAAGAACGTTAGCCACATACGGTTCAATTATTAAACTTAATGCCTCTGTCGTACAACGGTAGGGCTGTCGCGTGCTAAGACCACTAGCCTCATAAGATCCTCGGTTGAATTCCCAGGTCAGGCAACTTTTCTTCAAATGTTTATTAAATTATTCTGAGCAAGCATTACATTGCCCGGGATTAAAATGTGCCCGAAGTAGTACCTTGGCTAATCGTGAATGTTCTAGTATAGTTACAAGTTGTCTGCACCAGTGGGTAATCCATTACCTTAAATTAGTAAAAATTGCGAAGGGGTTGTCACATACCTAACTAAAACTTTAAATATAACATATAAAATCCCTAGACAAATTAAACAAATTGATCCAACTCCAATCAACAAATTATAAGCTTGTGTTATGGGTGGTCAACGATACTTAAATAGATAACAGAATAAATTTAATAAACACACAGACCTAAAAATAAAGACATCTATATTCATTACACAAATGCTTTCCTTATCGAGTATCGGACCTGTGCCTAAGTTTAATGGCGTTAGGCGTGTATGCTGCCACTTGAACAAAGATAGAGATCCACCGCCATAACTATTCCTGTCGCCATAATGACATTGTCATGTTCCATTTCGGAGAATAGAGTAGCTGGTAGATTTGCACATACGGTCTGACAGCTCGATCAAAGATAGTGGCGCACCTACAACATCTATGGTGTCTATAGGCCACGGTTGTCTCTTACCATCAGGAAACCCGTGTACTAGTTTACTATTTTATCTCAAAAAATGACGAGACCGTCACAAATAATATATAAAGTTCAAACAAAGAATTTTGGAGACACACGAGAATTAGTTCTTTGTTTGATTTGTTGCTTTTGGTTTATTATTTTTTAATGTGGTCTAACCAAAACGCTCAGGTATTCATTAAAAACCAGTCCAACGCTGGTATTGACGTGTATTAGTTGGTAATGACGCCATACGAATACCTCTGGCTCCTCTGACGCGCTTGAACCTAATATCAAAAGATATTAAAGTTCATCCTGCTCAGAACATGCCAAATCTTATACTACTAAAATATAATACTTTTAAACGATTGACTCTTGTGTATAACATATTTATTTATTTATACCTGTGATCTCGGAAATAGCTCTAATGATGAGCGAGATCTGAAATTTCGTATCTACGGGTTTTAGAGTATGAAAACTTGATCTAGATAGGTTTAGGTCTTATGAAATTGCGAATCACGACATGTATACAACTCTCTCGGTAGCACTTGGTAAAAATAGTACCGAATCCGGTTTACGAGAACATAGAAAATTTATTTAAGTTTGTAATCTCTTTGGTATAGGAAATGGTTCGAACCATTGTTACCGGAATAGAAATGGGAAGCTCAAGCTACCAAACCACCGGGGTTCTGGTATGCAGGCATGTCTGTGTGATAGTTGGTAGCAGCAATAACAACAGGACTGCAGGCTCCGAGCATTGGAAATTATTGAACAGATTTGAAGAAAAAGGTTCTCAATTCCACTGTTCTTTTTCTGTTTCTTAGGGTTCCGTACCTAAATGGTATAAAACGGAACCCTGTTACTAAGACTCCGCTGTTCGTCTGTCTGTCACAAGGCTTGATCTGTGACAGCTAAACAGTTGACATTTTCACAGATAATGTATTTCTGTTGCCACTATTGCAAAATATTAAACAGAATAAAATAAATATATAGAGGGTGCTTCCATACAACAAACGTGATTATTTCTATTTTTATAGACAGTTGAAATTTTCACAGATAATGTATTTCTATTGCTGTTATAACAAAAAATATTAAAAATAGAAAAAAAATATATATATAAAGAATGCTCCCATACAACAAACGTGATTTTTTGCCGTTTTATAAGTAATGGTGTGGAACCCTTCGCGCTCGAGTCCAACTCGCACTTGACGGATTTTTTTGTTATTTAGTTTTTGTATGTTATTTACACGATTACTTAGTGAACTCCTAATAGAATTTGATGATTCTCGGTTTATGAGATAGGTAAAAGATTGATTTATCTATCCTAATTCAGAAGTGGTTTATTAATTTTTAGCCGCGACGGTAACACGGACGAGACGTGTGTGTATGTGTGTGTGTGCGCGAGTGTGCAAACCATTGTTTAATTTATTTCCAAAACTACCATTCCGATTTCGATGCGGTTTTCAGTAATGGGTTCGGATTTGATTGGTGCAATAGAAGTTACGATGACAAATCAGCAGATGGTGCTCTTTTCACTTATCTCAAAAAATAGGTACTAGTCCAATTTTGATGCGGTTTTGAGTGGGTAATGGATTAAATAAAGGTAAAATTAAAAAAATGGAAATAGCGCACGATGGTTAGTATGTTATTGAAAAAGGATAAAATAATTTTAAAAAAACCGACTCGAAGAATTTGTTTGACCCTACGAACTGCATTAAGAACCAAAAATAATTCGGGGTCTGCTATCATCATTTACAACTTTTACATAAATATAAATAAGTATAGCAATAAATTATCTCTAAATCATTCACGTTACCATAAAACTGCTAAACTTATTCATTTCATTGCAGTTCCAACTTTTTTTTTCGTTTTATAAAAAAAATAAAAATGAATTACCTTAATGTCGTGGTTATAAAGTTAAAAACAGGTTTCTGTGGTTTTTCTGCGTCCCTTTGGGTCCCTAAAATAACAACTAATGAAAATCTAGATTAGACAATATATTTTCAGACGATGGCCGCGCTTCTGATCCCTAAGTAATTTTATTAGTTAGAGAGCCCGGTAGGCTATTTGAGTAATCACTAGAACGTCATCGGGATTATTAGATTTTGTCCATCAGATAGTAGACTAAAAAGGTACGTGACGTTGATATTTATAGCATTTAGGAAAGCGTCTGAAAACTAAAAAAATACAGGCCTTTATCATTACTAGTGCATCAGATACTGATAGTATACATGCCTACTGTGTCTCCGATGACAGAAAAATGCCTATTTGTCATTTTTTTTTCATATAAATATAGTTGATGACCTAGTATTTTTGAGATTTTTCCCTTCCTATTTCCCTCACCGTACACAATGCTTAGTCAGGTTATTAAGATATTTTGACCACGATTATATTTACTATATTTAATAATTTGGCAAACAATAATCCCACTGCATAATAATGAAACATACAGCGAGTATAGTTTCAATCCAAAAAAATTAAACAAGCTACCATACACGTTAGGTTTTGTATAGAAAATTTATATTTTATAGTGATGCTTACGTATCATATTTTAGATATATCTCAAATATGGCGTGCCCGAGTAACTCCCAAAACTTCTTCTTGGGCTCCCGTACTATATATTAAGGACGGCACGCACAATATTAATTATATGTTTTTATGGTACGCAGTTGGACTATTCTGTATAGATTTATCAAAATGTAACCTGCCGAGGCTTAATTAAAACGGGAACAGACAAATCAGTTCTATCCAATTAAAGATAAATCTCCGTATGACCTAAACTGAGGATATATTTGATGAAACCTTTCAATATTGATTTCCCCGTGAAATACATATTTAGGGTGTTCGAAAATTAGTGCACAAAATTTTCACAGGGTGTAAAGAATTAATGTCTGAAGCCATAAAAAAATGTTTAAAAAAATTTATATATTTTTTTTTTAATTTTTATAGGGGGTTTCGGCGGAGATAAATCGATCTAGCTTGGTTTTATTTTCAGGTTTCGTTTATTAATCGTGTTTTCATTGAATAAAAACCTATGTCTTTATAATACGAGTACAAAGCTAAATTTCGCTAACATTTTCGAAATTAGAATAGCTCAGTTTATAAAACGGGGCCCGAAAACTAGGAAACCCTGGTTCAAATCTCAGTCCGATTGTTACATTTTTCTTTCTTTTTTAGGAAGAAGTTCCTTCTTTTTGGGAAAAAAATCTCCAAAAATTCCAAAAAAACCTGATGTACTAAAAAAACACCGAGCGAAACTCGGTCATCCGGATACAGACCATTATTGGTATAGTGGTATGCAGCAACTTGCCCGTGTAGGGATTCACCACCCTACCTATTCTTGAAGCTATAAAGACGTCGTGTTCTGGTCTAGAGGATAGATTAGCTTAGTAAACTTGCACATACCTCTAACAGCCCGACCACAGGACAGCGCCGCACCTTCAGCATCTATGGTGTCTATAATCCACGGTTATTTTTCACCATCAGAAGACCTAAGTGTTTATTCGCTGTCTTATCCCATGAAAACATGTTTTGCTGAAAAATACGTTGCCCGAGATTAGCTTTGTACCAGAATTGTGACGACGGACTTACTACCACTTTACAACATGGGACCTTATTGCGGCTAAACTTGGGTGCATAATAGTATATACCTCTACCAACCCCTAAAGGGATACGGTCCCATTTTTTTATTTGATCTACTGACACATATTTAATCAACGCGATTTTTTAAAGAGTTTTTGAAACATTTTTGAGGTAGCTATTTACATTTTTAGAATTCCGTATCCAAAGTGTAAAAACGGAACCCTATCACAAAGGATCCGCTTATTAGGCTGTATCTCGTACACAGTAATAGCTAGGCAGTTGAATTTTTTTACAGACGATATGTTTCTGTTGCCGCTATAACAGCAAACACTAAAAATGTAATAAACTAAATACATAAAAGATACTCCCATACAACGAACGTGATTGTTTTAGCCATTTTTATAAATAGCTGTGCCCGCGACTTCATCCATTTTTTTAATTGTTTTATTTTAAATATTTCTAGAATAAAAATCTAAAATAAAAGTAGCCTAAAGCTTTCCTTGTTACATCAGTTGTCTGACAGTGAAAGTCAGCAGAGTTTCAGCAGCAGTTTCAGAAGTTAGCAGGTATAAACAGTTAGACAGGCAGATAGATAGGTAGACAAAAAATCAAAAAATATCATTTTGGTATATGTACCTCGTAAACATACGTAATATGCTTTATTAAGAAGTGGTTATTTTTATATTAAATACAGAGATTCACCATTTTATTTATTTGTATAGATGGTACGGAATCCTTCAAACGCGAATTCGACTCGCACATGGCCGATTTTTTGCTATCTACAAAGTTATATATGATTTACGGTAAAATCCCTAAAACACTTATAAAGGGAATGTACTTACGTAACAAAAGCCAATGGCGTTGATAAGAAATTGGGTTACCCATAGACCCTGACTCCTGTGAGATTACTGGGTAAATACAAGACCTTGGTGGAGGCGTGTACGTGACTTAATGCAGACCATCCAACATGTTTGTCAATACGAGTATGTTTAAACCTCGTGTATCCCTAAAAATATTTCGTTCTCATATAATTTAATATTTGCTTCGTATACATTTTTCTTTTCCGTGTCTTCGTCAAAATTAATAGAGATAATTTTTAAAGGTACATATTGTATGGCTTAAATCGGCTTAGCGGTTTATTAGTGACTTCGTACCGTCATTTTTAATATGTTTTAAAACAAACCTTATCCTGACAATATCGAACCCACAAAAAATATTTATAAAATTTGGTACAGTCGTTTCTAAGTTATGCGCTTACGAACATTTCGTTGATTTATTTTTATGTTTATAGATACTTTATATATTATAGTGTATATTATATTAAAATTACCTGGATTTTTTTATCTCAAAAAGAGTAAGAGCTCCCGTATACCTATCTGAGTTTGAGTTTTTCTTACTTATGGAGTTTTTTTTTAATTTAACTAAGGGGGGAGGGGTCCAAAAAAAACACGCAACACAAGAGGGGAGGGGGGTTGTAGTAATATGTCATGTGTATTTATTTTTTTGGCAATCGCGCGATACTCAACCAAAAAGTGGTGCTTCGTGTAGTTTCATCAAACGCGCACATAATCGAAAAAAACACATGATCTTGGTGAAGTAGGGTAGATTTAAATCTTACTACCACCAAGGGGGAGGGGGCGTTTAAAGATGCCAAAAACATCACGTGAATAATGGACGGTCCCTAAGTGTATTTTCTGAGAGTGCTTACAGTGAAGGAAACGTCTTAAGGCAACTCGGTATTTTTGCCCGATATGGCGACGGACTTGCCACATGTCACATCGTTGGACCTAATATCGTAGGCTGATAGTGAGTGCATATTGTGTACCTCTGCCTATCCTTTCATGGAAATGGGTGTGATAGTAATAAATTAATCAATAATAGGTATTACTAAACTTTCCCTTTTATTCAAGTAGTGTTCGAAATATAAATATTAAATTAATATATCGCTTGTCCGGAACAATACAGTATCATGTCAAAATTTGTCACTAAATGAGTTAATGATACGGTATTAAAAAAGTACGTTCTACCTTATAAGTTACGTAGAAAATCGATTACACCTTGAATGAAAAATTACCAAAGTAATATGAAACCGAGGATTATCTATTTTTATATATTTATGATACATAGATTCCGTTTTACCTTAAGAAGAAAAGTGTTATTGATTTTCCTCAATAAGCATGTTTTTAGAGTTAATACAGTGTTCTCTTAAAAAATATTTTTACTCAACTTATTAAAAAAATATTATTACAAACAAAAGAGCTAAACAAATATCATACGAACAGTGAAAGCATACAAACTATTAAAACTTTGAAGGTACTTTTTATACAAGTGTATTTTAATGGGATCCATCGATAGGTAGACATTAACAACAATAACACCCAAGCACTTGATATTCTATGCTTGCCCCCAAGGTATTTCATCAATATATTATGTACTAGAGACCCTTTTATTCTATGGAAAAGTGGTTATAATGGCTAAAATATAAATGTTTGGTTTATACTATTGCTGACTTTTTGTAGGCATTATTGAGTTCTACAACTTTTCTATAGAAGTCAACCATACATCTCTAACCGTTTAGGCAGCGTTCGCGAGAATCGTTAACGTACGGCAGTTTTT
>DVZL01007714.1:0-10615 GCA_018236625.1 Lasaia peninsularis
GAACAAAATATAAAAAATAAATTAGTTTTTTCTCTGTATTTACATTCTTTGAAATTTGTAATTTGAACGTTAATTTTGTAATAAAAACAAATTATTATGAATATCGTAAGCCAAATTTTAGAGTATTTAATTGGGTTAATAATTACGCTTCTTGTTGCCTGTCCGCGATGAACTAAACTCTTAAACTGCTAAACCGATTATATTCAAACTTTGGACAGCATTTGGTAGAATAGTTTCTATACCGATACCTTGAAGGGTTCCTGCGAGAGAACGCAAATAACGGCTAATGTGTCACAAAAATACGATGAGTACACATTAACTTGTATTAGAAACTAGCTGTCCCGGCGAGCTTCGTACCGTCCACACTCAAATATGCACAAAAAATTCATAAGAACGGAACGCAATAAATATATCCTATGTCCGTCTCCTGGTTTTAAGCTATCTAACCCCAATTTTTAGTCAAACTATAAAATCTTTAATGACGTGAGAGCAGATGTGATAGCAGTACGTACACTTGAAAACCTATTTCACTAAGATCTTGGCATCTCACGATCCTCTGCAAAACTCGAAAGGATGCACATATGAGACTGTACAAATGTCAAACTGTATTAAACGCTCACGATGAACTTTATCCGAGGCTATTACAAAACTCAAATTCCGTTAATTGTTTATAGCATCACATGTGGATACATTACATTGTGAAATAATTTCTTATAATATTTAGTCATATTCCAAACCAAGGTTAAGTTGTCACTAGTGACTCAAGCGCCATGGAAGCCGGTACTTATTTCAATGCAAAATTTCCACTTTGTAAATACTTTATGAACCCGGAATAGGCTGGGTCTATAACCTCTCGTAATAATTATCATACGTATACAACGTCAGTAATAAGATCGAACCTTCTAGAAAGTCTTAAAAGTTGATCATTGATTTTGTTGTTCATAAAAAATAAAGTCCCGCTAATTTTACGGCTGCCTGTAATTTTGATAATTGCCTAACAAACGGCCTGACCATAATGGTCATAATTGAAGCAAAATATATAATTACAAAAGGAACTCAAATAAAGATATTGAAGAATATATGTTAAAAAGGTTATCATAATTGTCGAAACAACAAAAGCTTTTTGTTTTATAAACAAACAAATAATTTAAAAGAAGTGACCTAAGCTACTAATAACAAAAATATGCAAGGACATATCTGACCATAATTAATTCAAGGTCAGCTGAGTATTATTGGGCTCCTGATAAGTATCACAGATATCGAATGTGATAAATAATTACTAATTAAATTAATTACATTATCGAAAACAGTTTCTACTTTTTAGATCTTGTTAATTTAAAAGGAAGGCTGTATTAAGCAACGTTGCTATTGCAACGTTGCTTATAATATACGTTGCTTATAACCAGTGTTTATAATTTCCCTTTTCATACATATTATTAGTGCAATTGCAAGTATCCACTTACTGAAAGCGATATCGGCTTAGGCGACCGCACCTTTCACAAGTCTAAGGCACGCCCTTAGGCAAAGCACTACTTTGTCTCAATTACAAATCGCTTCTTACAACATTTATAATTAGTTTGATCTTAATAAACAGGATTATCAAATAATACAACATTATGTCGCTGCTTTACACGCGTTTATAATTATTAAATCGCAATTAGCAGGTTTCAATATTAACTACATAATCATTTTGCCAAAAAACAAGCAAAAGTCACGTCGTGATCTAACGACAGTAAAAAATAAGCTTTAAATTAAAACATGACAGTTGTTTTTTGTCGCTAGCCGGTCGGCCTTCCCGTCGAGTGGTCATTACTTGTTAATTTCCAAATTAAACGCTTGATTCTCAATGCCAGCCAATTCGGAGGTGGACACTGCACGAATTAATAAAAGGCGGGTGGTGGCGCGTAGAGCGCCAGTACCACCGACGGTATTATCTCTAATAGGCCTTTCACTTTCCGCGTTAATTATAGAAATCGATCATGTTACGATAAAGATATCTAGATAAGTTCATTACTTTTGTGAACTGTGTTTAGGCAGTTTTAAATATTGTATAACTAAGGCATTATGTGTTGTTTTATTACAGATGGTGAGAGGGGCGACGTCAGCGCTAACGCTGGCGCTGGCATGGGCGTGCATTGCGCGCGCCAGTGTCCTCGTGCCCACCTACGTGTTGCCGCCCGACTCGTTCGTGCGCGATCAGCGATCCCTCAGTTCACACGATTCAGAAACTTCGGAATCGCACAGAACGATCAAACGTTTAATAGGTGGCCATATTAAGATAAAATCTGACAGAGACTATGGCAAGTCGAAAAACTCAATTTTCTCAGATGCAAAAAGTGAAAGTGGTAAATTTATAAGTGCGACAGCGCCGGACCAGTCGGGCGGCACCGTTGGATGGAATCAAGGAATATGGGACGATGGAATGCTTATGTCGAGTGCTGGAGGAGGAAAAGAAAAGGTGAAAGAAGACGACGAAGATAAAAAGACGTTATCAGATCAGGTGGCCGAAGGAAAATATGGTCTTATACAAAACGAAATATTCTCCAAAAACCCGAAACGTCCAGGCATAGTTAGCTATGCCCCAAACTCAGAGACGCGATCTAAAGACAATATACAGAATTTAGGAGGTCTCAAAAAAGAAGAAATTTGGCTTGCTGAGGATCATTTACTTGTTTTAAAAGGAGGTTCGTTCCCAGAAAGAACAGCCGAAACAGACCAAAAAACTTGGCCACCTATCGATAGCTACGAGGCGCCTAAAAGGCAAGTAAAATTACCACAGAAACCTAAAGTGCCACCGCCCTTTCCAGTACAACTCACCGACGACGGACCGCTCGTCTTCCTCACTCCAAACGGTAGTGTCCCTGCGTCCATTTTCCCTCCCTTCCCTACAGGAGAAGGGCAAGGCCCTCTATATCCTCCGCCATTCCTTTTCCCAACGGGAACGACCGACACCGAAGGTTTCAATCAAGGAAACTTTACTGCCGGGGAAGCGCCGTTGCCAAATCCTCCGTTCCCATTCCTACCAGGGAATGCGAGCGAAGGAGCATTCCCGTTCCCCTCATCCATGAATGGCTCTTTTCCAGAAAGTTTTCCTCCGGGCGCAGTGTTTCTACCACCACCCAGCAACCAAACCGACCTGTACGACGAAGACGACCCTTCGATTTACTATCCGCCGCCATACAATTTTTCTTTCCACAATGATTATAACAACAGTGTACCTGCTGGACCGTTAGTTCCTGGAATAATATTACCACCACCACCGGATTTCTTTGCACCTCTCGAAGAAAAGACTACCACAGAAGAAGTAAGGACAACGCGACCACCGTTTACAAAAACGCATACACGACCTAAGGTTGAAACTAAAATGCCATCTTCAACACCTGCTGTACACAGAATAAAATACAAAACTAGACCAACTACTACTACTACAGAATTTAGCACAATAACGACAGAAATACCTACGACCATAACGGAACCGGTTGAAATCGAAACAACTACAAAATACAGAAAGCCTCAACGTATAGTAACAGCGGCACCAAGAAAACCTGTCAAAACTTACAATTTGCCGGAAGAAATAACTACAAGGCCGAAAACCGCAAAACCTGCATACAAAACAAGAACAAAACTTACATCAAAGCCTCTTTCTGTGTCCGTATTTTATGATTATACGGATCCAGTATATGATCCTAAATTAACAACAACACAAAAGCCATACGTTGTTTATAATCTACCGGAAAATGAAGTAAGTGATACACCTAAAGATATAACATCAACATCTCTTCCAGTAAGAAATTACTACTCTAATACACAAAACGATGAAATACCAACTACAAAATTACAACCGGTATACAAAAGACCGACTAACGATGGATTAGCTTCATTTTATTTCTATGACGAACAACCAAAAACATCTGCACCAGAAACTTTCTACGATGGAAGAAATTATTACAAAACAAATCAACCGTACATTCAGAAGCCTAATGTTCAAACTCAGAACGAGTTTACATCGGCCGTCAATTTGGGACCAATAGGTCAAGGTGAGACATTATTCCTTTGGCCACAGAAACAAGGCCCACGTACATTAACTCAAGAATACTTTAGTATACAAAATCCAAAACGACCAGATCCATTCTACCAACAAATAGCAGACATTCAACAAACAATTGACCTATTTACAACTAAACGACCTAAATCGTACTCCCATAGGCCTTATACTAATAAGCCAAAACCGTTAGCATCACGACCTGTTTATCAATTCAGTTATGAAACAAAATCAAGACCAGATAAATTGACATTCAGAGCTCCAAAACTAGATCCAGAACCATTTAGACCAATGGTAAGTTATAGCAAGCCTTTCAATACAGAAAATGAATTCAATTCTATATCACCGTCTGTTTCGTCTGGGTACCAGCAATACTACGTAGAAAATGTTCCAGTCACTTCTGAAAATCCGACTTCATCCAGGTATTATCCAAAGACTAAGCTAAGAGAGGAAGATTACGATGATGCAGCAATTAGCAAAGCCGTACCACAACAAAACAACCAGAATCTCATACCAGTACAAACTGGAAAACCAGTGCACCACGTTCACTCAGGCACAACGCCTAATCCGATTAGTCATGGATATTACACGAAACAAGACGAGAGGTATATCGACGATATAACAAAGAATTCATTTGACATATTTGGTCAAAAATTAGATGACAATTCTCGTGATGTAAATGGTCTAGCGGTAACGCCACCTATTGGGACTGTAAGGACGCCCATAGATAACAACATAAATATCCAGTACGCATATGAGATTGTAGATGCAAAAACACCAAACCCTCCAACTTTAGAAGGGGATACTCTTGTCAATGACCGCCTACCGCGACCACAAGTCAATCCTTTAAGTGAGCCAATACATCCATCTTCTGCAAAACTATTGCACCCACCAAGACCACCGACTTTATTAACAGACACGTTAGTGAATGATAGATTACCTAGACCGCCAGTGAATCCAGACAGTGAATTTATCCCTATACCTAATCCCAACTACAAACCGGCACAATACAGAGCACCAACACAAGTACAAAGGCCTCAATATACAGGTGAACAGTACGACTTGAATCAACCATCATTAGGTGGAGATATTGCCGTCAACTACAAAAGGCCGGCCCCACCGATAGATCCGGACGCGGAATGGATAAGGCCCGCAAATACAGCAGGTGAAGGAAGGCCGGGATCTTTTGTATCGTATAGACTTCCTGGAGACGGAGCACACGTGTACTTTCTAACACCACAAGCAGCACAAGCGGCGCAGATAACACGCGAGAGGTACAGAACTCCAGGATACGGACGGTAATACCAAAGCTCTAGTCTGAACTGTTTTAGGATGTAGGTGACCAGTGTAAATAGATAGATACAAAGCGTATATGTGATGTTTAAGTGTCCTAAGTAGTATTAGATTGAAAAGACTAGCGGAAAGACCGCATTGCCATAATATTTAAATGCATTATAAGATACAGTGATGCGCGATTGTTTTGTAACATGGACGATTATAATATGATAAATAAACTATTTATTAAATTATTTGTTAAGAAGACTGGTGCAAGTGTAGTGTTAGGTAATTTATTTATGTATGTCAGTATTTCTATATGATTTTGCAATGAATTTTGATTGTGATATTGTTCTGATTGAGCATCATTGGCAGCAGGCATTGTTTAGGGAATAAACGACTATAATTAAGACAAAAACAAAATATTGAAGAGTTTGTGATTTTTGTAATAAAAAGAAAATATACAATATTGTAATTATAATGCTTTTCATTTCAAATACTTTTTTGTTGTTGTAGGAACAAACAGCATATTTATGTTTTATTACCAAAGTGAACTGAAATGAGATTAAGAAATTTCAAATTATGATCATATTTATAACATAACATTTTAAATCATGACAAACAAAAACAAAATATTAATTGTATAAACAAAAATTTAATTATATAACCTTAATCTCATTTGATTTCTATGATGGAAAGAAAAACCGTCGCCTAGACACTCAAAATGTTATTGATGCGTTGATAACCCACGGCTGAGAAATGTTATTTCACTTGCATAAGTAACCTTAAATATAGTATACTAGCTACTTGACTCTGAACCTGAATACGACAATGAGGAGCACTGACCATTGCAACTGAAATTTATAAAAGTGGTACCGAAATGAGCAATCCCTTACAGGATTATTTATTTGAATATACCAAAAATATACGTCGGTTTGTTTGCACATATGCAACAATTAATTCTAAGATTGAGATAAGTCAGTCAGATTTTTTTCAAATTACATGCTTCTAAGCTATGAATATGAAATTTGTAAGACTTCTCTTTCTGTCAACGCTAACCGTAGAAATATCTTGCGCCCTTAAATTGCATTTAAAATAATTTAAAAAATATAACTTCATCCCTTATAATATTACTGAGTGTAGTAGTGAGGCATTAACTAAGATTTTTCAAAATTCAACCCCCAAGGCAGTGAAATAGGAGATAAAAGTTTGTATAATCTAAATAAATGTCAGGGCTAAATATCTTCCACACAAAGAAAAAACAAAATCTCGTTGTTTGATTCCATCATTGTCTACATGTTTAAAATTACCCAAAGGATTATGATGCAGTTTTTTAATATATAGAGGAAGATTTAGATATTATACATAATGTACCCGAACGAAGGTGTGGTGGGTCACTAGTAAAAAATAAACATTATTTTAGACAACTAAAATATGAGCAGCAAGTTGCTAACTTTGAGCCATAGATATAATGAATATGCATTCACTGATTACTATATTCTCTAAACGCGACAATAACAAGTACTGATGTTATCTCTCTCGGTTTATAAACATCTTGGGGCTATGAAATTTAAAATTATTTTCATACCAGATTTATAGCATCAAGTATTACACAAACAAGCTAAATAGAACGAATATTTACGAAGACAAAGATAATACAGCAAAACCAGATTCTTAACATATTTATTCGAAACAAGTGTTTACAATATAAAAGAAGATCAGCTGAGTGCAGATAAAAGTCTATATACATCTATATAAATCTGTTATTCTTGTGTATATAAAGATCTTTTTGACATATTTATTTATTTTTTAAATTGTATAATTGTGTGTTTTTGTAATATTCGTAAGAATATCTTTAAGCAAATAGTTTAAGCTTTTTAACTACTAATTTAAATAGTATTCAAAATAGTTTTTATCATAATATCAGAATTATCGTAATATCAGATGGCGACGGACTTGTCACCTGTCACACCATAGGACCTACTTTCGGCTATAGGTACCTCTACCTACGACTAGGGATTTGAGCGTGGCTATAATTTTTTTATCATTTTTATTCAACTATTAGCTGGGTAGCTCCATACCGCTTGGCTGGTACAATTTTTTTTATCTTAATTGTCCATAGTTTTATGTCGGGAGCCTCGGTAGCGCATAATGACGTTGCAAAAATCCTGGGGGTGATGATCGATACGAGGCGTTCTTTCGCGCCGCATGCAGTAGACATCGGCGAGCATGCAGCCAGATGATTTGGCAAGCTGGCGCGCGTGACTACGAGTAGGTGGGGTATGCGGTATCCCGCATTAAGGGTAATATATATGGGCACTTTTGCGGCAATTACCACCTATGCCGCGGCCGTGTGGTACCACAGGGTGAATTTTCACACTGTGAGCTCTGCCCTTCTTAGTGCCCAGAGACCGGCTTTAATCCTTTTGACGAAGGCGTATAGGTCTTCAAGTACTACGGCGCTCCCAGTTCTCGCTGGTGTTTTACCGGCAGACCTTCAGGTCGAACTGGCTGGTGAGGAGGCAGCAGGCCAGGTACAAGGAGAGAACGCAGCGGAAAGGAAAATAAGGAAGGCAGTAGTTAGGGATGGGGTTTTAAGGGGGTAGCCTAGGTGGGATGGGGCAGAACTAGTCAGGGACCTTTATAAATTTTTCCCGGACATCAGAAGCAGGCTTAGGGCAAGGTGGGTGGAACCAGACCACGAGACATCCCAAATGCTCTTGGGGCATGGGTGCTTTAAAGGTCGCCTGCGGGACTTAGGTTTAGCAGATAGTGGGGAATGTCCGTGTGGTATTGGAACCGACGAGTACCGTGACCACGTTCTCTGGGAGTGTCGGCTGTACGAGGACATTAGGGGCCGCCTTCTGCAGACCATCCGCAGAAGTGACGGGGAAGAGGGACCAGTTTACCACCCGGATCTGGTCGGTGATGGAAGGAGCTATAGGGCGTTCAGAGAGTTCGCGCATACATGGCATGAGAGAAGGAGATCCCTGGAGTGAAGAAGAAGAGGAGAAATCGACAAGCGAGCCGTGAGCGTGCAGTCCGCCCCTTCAGGGGAGAGGTGACATTTAGGGACAATGGCAGGGAGCCAAATAACTTGAAGGGGGAGAAGAGGGTGCAGGGGGGAGAGCCTTCGAGCAGAGCCCGTGCACGCCCCTGGTGTTTCGGCCCGTAAAACCGAGATATGGTTGGTAGGGCCATGGGAGGTGGTGAGATTGTCCGTTTGTTAGTCACCAGGCTAGACAGTTAAGATTTTCACAGATCATGTATTTCTGGTGCGGCTATAACAAAAAATACTGAAAACTGAATAAAATAAACATATAAAGGGTGCTTCGATACAACAAAGGTAATTTTTTTGTCGTTTTTCTAGATAATGGTACGGAACCCTTCGTGCGCGAGTCCGATTCGCACTTGACGAATTTTTTTTCTCTCGCTAATAATGTTAACATAGAAAAACACCCCTTGAAATACCAAGACTTGCAGCTCGGTTTTCTGCCGTAAAAAGGTGTGATATAAATGTTAACAGTCTTTTACGTTTTAAATAAATAGATCGACTTAGCCATCGCATGATTTCATTGTTTAGTACGTAGGTCACACAGCACTGCAGGTCAGCAACCTGGTTTCTCGCCAAAGTCCTTCCGGACGGATGTGGGATGATCTTTAAGAAGTTAGTCTCCTCTTCTCGGTTTATTGAAAATTCGTTATGGAGACGACTTTCGATTGCGTGGAGCACAATATATTAAACAATCTGATAGATCTCATATCAATTGTAAGATACATTGTGTTTGCATACGATGGCCAAGTCTATAAGTAAAAAAATATTTTTTTATTAAAAAATAAAAAAACCAAAAATTTGGTTATTTGCATTTTTTGCACATACATTTTTGAAGTTATGTGGGGAAAAGTGTGAATACAAAAGTTGTAGATTCTTTATTGCGAAATTTATTTTTTCTTTCATTTTTATTTCATACTTTTCCAATAGGTTTCATTGTACTATAATTTTTCTTCGTTTTTTTAGCTTTAATCAAGGTATCAGCTCTAGAATATAGTTTACAGAATGTTTGGATTTTTTTTATATGAAAATACTAATTTTTGAGCGTGGTTTTGTTTGTAATATGACAAATGTTGTAGAGTGATAACCTATTTGCTTCATTATCATGAAATGAAAATACTTTACCAATGTCTGCTCTCAGTTTTTCAATAGTTTTGTTGTTGTCCGATATTTCGTTGATGTAGTCGTTGAGGGTTCCGTCGTAACGTCCGATCCTCGTCTGTAAAATGAAACATATATTTGGTCGAGTGGCTAGCGTACACACCTCACCGCATCGACTAACCGCGAGGCTTGGGTTCGATTCCCGACGGGGACAGACATTTGTGTGATGAACATAGATGTTTGTATTTCCGGGTCTGGGTGTTTATTAAATCTATTCTCTTATCTATCTATTAATATCATTGTCTAACATCCGTAACACATAATTAACACATAACACATAATTTGCTTAATTTGGGGTAGGATCAATTTGTGTAATTTGTCTAGTAATATTTTATTTACTTATTTATTATCTAATAAATAAGTAAATCTGTATGAAAAAGATATTTGGTCGAGAGTTCTCTTATATCTCATACTGGCCATCTCTATCTCTCCCTCTGGATAAACTAGACTCAATTTGATTAAAACTGCACTTGCCTGTAGAACATTTTGATAAGTTATCTACCAGAAGCATTTAAACATATTAATAAGATAAAATTCAGTGGAAAAGGAGTACTTATAAAATATAATCGAAAAAAATATGTGTAATAAGTAATATTAGAATTATTTAACCCTTTCTTGTAGAAAATCGAATGTTTTTTTGTTTTTCAAGAATTATCGACCCTGAACTATACATACATGTGAAACAAATGGTTTATAACACTTATAATTAAAGAATAGCGAAACCGATTTTAATGATCTCTGATTTGTTGGAAAATATTTAGTTAACTCTAACGCTCCACACATTCGTGTAAATAAAATGTTACGGCTTTCTACAAAGAACTTGCCCTAACACGTCTTGATACTTATTTATTTATCTGTTTATTTATTAAAAATAATGAATACTTAAAATTAGAAGGAGCAACATCAACGCAAACGAATTTTTCCGTGCACCGACGAGTCAAACAGCTCACAATATTCATTTTTAACAAGCATAACACGTTATTTTCAGCTCTACATCAACCTATATACGTCACTAGCGGACGCCCGCGGCTTCGCCCGCGTGGATATCGGTTACCGCTGCAAAAAGCCTACTCAAGAAAGACATG
>DVZL01007715.1:0-10615 GCA_018236625.1 Lasaia peninsularis
CACTATTTCGATGAGTAAAATATTAATTTAATCTATAGTTACCGAGCCACAGCAACGCGTGGCCGGGTCAGCTAGTATCAATATAAATCAATTTCCTTCGCTGTAAGTTACAAAAGCTCATTGGCACGTGGTGGGATTCGAACCTTGGACTACCAGAATGGAATTCCGAAGCGCTAACCACTTGACTACCAAGACTTATATTATACGTGTATTGAAGATAATAAATACATCTTAATATAGTACAAAAATATTATTGAAACGAAGGATATTTAGCCTTGAATTATTCATGAACGAGATAAGCATTATTTGATCTCTTGCGTTCTGGAAATACCAAGTTTTTTTGGGATGTTTTATAACTTAACAAAATATGGTGGAGGTTAAAAGGTTATGTACAATTTGACTGAATGTGTATTTGTGTATATATGTTACGAGATATGTCCGACAATTATAAATTGAGTCTTAATTTTTTTTTGCTTTGTATGGCATAGTTCAGTGTTGGTTCTGTATACATTTTATAGCAATTGGATCAGTATTTTTCGTACATGTAGACAAAGTACCTTGGTAGACCTTTTTTTTCAGTACTATAGGCTTTCGCCTATTTGAAAAAATGGCCATCTGTACGTAAACTTACCGTCTTACGAAACCGGAGTCGGTACTATTTGTCACCAAGTGCTACCGACAGAGTTCCATAGATGTCGTAATTCGCAATTTCATAAGACCTAGACCTACATAGATCGATTTTCAACTGTAGTTTTCGTTAGACATAAGACCTATCTAGATCAATAATTTCCCTTAAAAACCTCAAGGTACTAAATCGCAGCGAAATCGTTATAGCCGTTTTCGTAATCGCCGATATAAATATTTATGCAACATCTGCTCATTCTTCAGTCTTCGATTTAAAGTATCATAAATAACATGAAGTTGGTTGTTTTACATTTTTACAGCGTTATTATACAAGCTGATCCCGCGTCTTCGTCCGAACTTTTATTTACTTATTTTATTATAAACATTTCTAAAATAAAATTCTAAACAAAACGTACCCTAACCATAAAAACAAAAATTTTAAAACACAGATAATTATACATTATAGACTTATTTTTTTTATATAAACTAATAATTTGAATGTAATAGTGTTTAATATATTGATGGAAAAGTATCGAGTACCTAGTCCGTGAAATAACCTCGCCTATTCTTTCCGCTATAACATAAGTGGTCGTCATTGTCGTGTTCTATGGTGCAAACTATGGTCTCCGGCAGACTTGCATAAATGTTTTAAGATCCTCGCCATAAGATAGCAAGACACCATTAACATCTATAGTGTCTTTATGTTGTTTCATTTCATCAGATATTGTTCGTTGTTTTAGCCAAAAAACATTGTAAAACTAGAGAAAACTTTGACTAAATCTTATAAATATTATAAATGCGAAAGTTTGTATGTTTATTTGTTATTCCTTCACGCAAAAAGTAATGGACGAGTTTGGTTGAAACTTTATAGTAAGATACATCAGAATAGCACATAGGTTGCTTTTTAACCGACTACTTTAAAAAGTGAGCATGTTTTTAGGCAATTTGTATTATAAGTCGGAAAAATTTCTGCTCTTTAAAAACTTTCAAGTGACTTTTTAAGATAAATATCTATGTTATTAAAATAATTCACGTGGGAGAAGCCGCAGGTAGAAAGCTAGTCAATAATAAAATACATAATTATAAGTAAAAGCTTGAAATCGTTCCAGTGAGGAATGCACCAATACCATCTTTTGTGAATTTGTGACTAAACATATATATTTAGTTTGGTACCTGGGCGACCAAACTTCACTCGGTAGGTAGTTTTTTTGCCAAAATCGCCATCTGATTACGAAATCTAGTTTGCACCAAACGCTACCGAAGGAATTGTATAGATGTCGTGATTCGCAATTTCATAAGACCTAGAACTATAATATATCAATGTAATTTTTTGTATAAAACACCTATCTAGATCCAGCTTGTACCTTCTAAAACCCCAAGGTACCAAATTTCAGCGAAATCGTTAAATCCGTTTCCGAGATCGCCGGTATAAACTATTTTATAAACAAGAATTGCTCATTGAAAAGTATTCTTCCGGCGGGTGAGTAATACATTATATGTATACATAAAAACCTTCCTCTTAAATCACTCCATCTATTAAAAAAACGCATCAAAATCCGTTGCTTAGTTTTAAAGATTTAAGCATACATAGAGACAGGCAGAGAAAGTGATTTTGTTTTATAATATGTAGTGATTATTAAGAAGACCTTAATCCAAGCACGTGGAAATTACTATTATTAAAGTATCTATCGTACTTATCTGATTTAAAAGTACAATGAACTTTGTCAATAAAAGCAGTAGACCGTACAAACTACAAGTATAACAATAAAATCCGCACTATTTGGAGAAGTAGTTAATATAAAGTTTTATTGACGATTCCAAATGAACTAAATGATTAATAATCAAGTTCGAGTTATTCTAACAGGGGAGGTTCCGTGTCAATCTAAACAAATAAATAAAATTGAAGTGCTAAAGGTGGTGGCGAAAGTTAAGGCTAAGACAATTTAGAAACGCGACATAAAAATGCACAGCGCTATCTAGTTTCAGATTTGGTACTAAATTTTAATCTATAAAAATAAATAAAATTGAAGTATCTGTGTGTGCCATTAAAACAAACGCTTTTTACTAAATGGCTGGACCGATTTCAACGGGATTTTCACTGATAGACAGTTAATTTTTAAAGAAACGGCTTAGGCTACTTTTAGAAATGTGTGAAATAAAACAATTAAATATAAATAAAAAAAAAAGAAATAAAAATATTTAAACTCTAAGCGATTTTTTCTAAATATTTGTGGAGTGGTAAACTGCAGCCGACCTGGAATGGTATCTCCGTCTCTTTCTTTCCTCCCCATTCTCCCACACATGAGTAAACAGTGGCAAATTAGCAAACGCAAACTTCATATATGCGCGCGACGTATGTGTGCGTGACCACTAGCCGCTTGTCAAGACACGCATTGAGACAGAAAAAACCGGTTACGCGGAGACAGCCAGTGGACAATCTCAAGGGGTGTGCGACATACGATAATTTTGTTGTTTTTTGCTCTGTTTATTTTTATCATACTCTTATTATATACATATAACAAGTAATAAAAATAGAATAAACCAAACATGTAAAAGCGCTACATATATATATTTTTTGCTTTTTAAAAATACGGAACCCTGCAAGCGCGGTCCGCTTTGCTGGTTTATTTTAAATCAGCATTTTGATGTACCATGAAGAAGAACTAATAATGATATCAATTACAATCTTATTTGCTCTAAATATGGCTTCCAACTAAGTTAGGTATCTAAAATTAGACCTACACGTTTTTCTTTTATTTTGGTAAGATCTAATTGGGTATATTTTTGATATTCTATAAACTATTTTTGTTACTTATTGATACATTTATAGTGAGTAAATTAGATAGGAACTAATTATTTAAAGCATTAAGATTATTTTCGACAACTAACTTCATTAGAGCTATTGTAGAAAACATTCAAAATATCTCCTTTCAATCCTATTTGAAAAACATTTTTATATTATTAACTAGTTGTACCTGCAGCTTTTTCCAGATTTTTATTTAATTATTTTATAGATTAGTGGGTACAAACAAGAGACAGAATAGAATTGTTTTTTAGCAAATTTCCGCCAAAAAACACAGTAATATTATGCGACCCAAATAAGCAAGACCACAATTCACTATTGACTTGATCAAGAAAGACACACAATTCACTCTCGACTCGATCAAGCAAGACACTCAATTCACTCTTGACTCGACCAAGCAAGATACACAATTCACTCTCGACTCGATCAAGCAAGTCACACAATTCACTCTCGACTCCGCAAAGCAAGACACATAATTCACACTCAATTTTTTTAAGATGACGTACAGGCATACGGTAAGTTGATAGACCTTATGTGCAAGTCTATCAGCTACCCTATCCTCCGGAGCTGAACACTACAATCTCATTGTGGTGGTCGATCTCTACGCGGACGAGTTGCTGCACAAATTTAACAAATTGACTTAAAGAGAGAGCATAACAAGAGCAAAATAACGATCACATGTTTGTTTAATTATCTTTTATTTTATCGTGTATCATAAATCCTTAGTACATTTAATTTTATCTTAAAAATCTGTCAGAAACATGTCCACGGGGAAAGTATGGAGTAAATTTTTGATCATATTGAAAGCTTTTTCCAGTAATGGCTTTAAAAATACTCTTCCATATTCAGCAGATATTAGTTTCCAGTGCTTTTGAATGTAGCTGTGAGTGGCAGCACCTTAAATCAAAATAATTTTATTATTTAATGGCTTTACTTAATTAGCACAGTGGGGGGAACCACAGATAGTGGATACAATGATATATTAACGTTTGAAATAAAAGATGATGAGAGAAACTCAAAAGTGTAGCAACAAGCAAATATACGACTACAGGTCTTTAACTTTCTCCAATTGTCTTTTTTATCGAAATGGATTCAGTTGTTTAGCCTTTAAATTGTATTTCACTTTCATGTTTGGCATTTTTGTAGTTGATTCTCTATGTTATGCTCGAGATTTTTCAATATCCTAAAAAGAAAGAATTTTTTTTATCATACATAACAACATTTACAACTGTATAATAGTTCACAACTTGAGTTGAATTTTCACAATTTGCGAGTGACAAATTCACTTGTATTCACAGCATCATTTGACAAAGAGTTGCACGTTTCAAATTGGCGTTGTATCTAAGCAAATGAACTTTGATTTAGTCAAGATATAAACATTAATTAGTCCAGAATCAATAATTTTTATTGCTTTGGAACGCATTTTAGTGTTTTTTTTTTTCATTTTAATTCAATTACTCTACGTTTGCGTTAAGAATGCAGTGAAATATTAAGATAAAGGTGTATTATGAGGAGTACTTGGGCGATCGACTTTGGCTCGGTAATTCTTTTTGTCAGTACAATAAGCTTTCGCTTACTTGAAAAAGTTACCATCTGACGGTGGGTCTACGAAAACGAAGTCGGTACTAGTTTACACCAAGTACGTTATTTGCAATGTCACAAGACCTAGAACTATCTAGATCGTTTTTTTTAACTGTAACTTTTGTTAGATTTTGTTAATTTTTTTATCCCCCAAAACTCCACGACAGCAAATTTTAGCGAAATCGTTAGCGAAGTTTCTGAGATCCCTGATATAAATAAATATACAAGAATTGCTCGTTTAAAAGTATTAGATTACAGATTTTTAATTATAAGTAATTTGAATTAATGAGCCGGCGAGTTACAATGAAACATTACATTCTTAAAGAAAACCAGCTATAATTCCAAAATGTACGTACTCTGTACTTCGTCTCCAAAGTAAAGATTCTCCATCAAAACCATGATATCGTCGTGGACCTCAAATGAGTAGAAATAACTATTTAATTCGTTAAACTTCTTCCCCTTTCCATCTTCTCGTGTATCGAAATCAATTATAGCATCTATTTCAAGATTACCTGAAACGAAATAAAATAAAAAATATTTTATTCACATAGACCTTACAAGCGGTTCTTGTGACGCGTCTATATAAAACTAAGATTTACCACCAGATCGGAATGCGGCCACTCACTAAGAAGATACGGCGAAAAAAAACAGCGGACTAGTCTTTTTTCTTATTTTTAAAATACACACATTTTACATTCAAGAAAATAGTATGCTTGTTTTGTTTTATCTCATAAAAAATATTCATTTTAAATTTAAAAATCTCTTCATGGTGGTCCTAGAAAATAAATTATATATGAACATCTTTTTATATGTCAAGTTTCGTATGTACTTTGAGTACATAATAGAGTATCTAAACACTTAGATAACATATTTGCAGTTGGGTATTCGTGAAGTCAAACATTAAATGTTTGTCTAGAACCGTTAATTTAGCAAATTATCTCGTGTGTGATGAAATATGTATTTGTTTTAAACTCCTTACATTATAATGTTATAAACAAAAATTATATATTTTATCAAGTATCATAATAAGTATAGTTATACATTCCGAAGAATATACCGAGCATTGCTCGATGTTTTTTTGGTACATCAAGTTTTTTTGGAATTATATTTATTTAAAACTATGCAAGTTACTGATTAATGAAATATGCATAATATAAAAAGGTTTGAACCCGAGTTTCCTGCGTTCCCGACCGAGCTATTCTTCGTAAATGTACTTCAGGGTCTGGGTGTTTATTACATTTATTTTGGTATCTATTTAAGTATTTGTATGTATTATTGTATATTAGAATCGTTTAAATTATCCAGGTTAGTGTAATTTATCTAGGGATATTTATTAATTTACTTTACATTGGCATTTATTAATTTGTTTTACATTGTATTTTTTAATTTCTGTTATTTCTCGAGGGATATTTATTTATTTATTTTACATTGTCAATTATATTCTAGTTTTAGTAAGTTTTGATTATATTCTCTTTTTTATGATATAATATATTATATTTTTATGATTTTATATTTTCTCCCCGTGTTGGTCCGGATTCCGATGTAGAATAGTCCTACTACCTTCCACCCTGGCAGCTCGTAACAGGCGAGCACAGGGTCTATTATCACCAACACCGTGACATAAACTAGGCGGTAGAGTCTTGCAACGACTCGCCTAGATTTGTACTACCGCCTTACCTTTTCCTGCCAAAACAGCATCAATACTCGCCATTGTCGTGTTCTGGTTTAGAAGGTAAACTTTCTCACGCAAGAGGCTTACCATCCCAGCCCCAGGTTGGCAACGCACCATTTCCACCTTTGATGTCTATAGGCGACGTGTATTTCTTACCAACAGGAAATCCGCCTGCATGATTGCGTTCCAATTTCATAAAAAATAGATAAATAATAATAATATCTATTTAAGACTGCCTAAATGGAAGCCCGAATTGCATAAAACTAGACCATCGAGACTCAACAAAAACAGATACATACTTGCTCTAATAAATAGATCCCCTTTTCCATTTAATGGCAGTGAGTGGAAAAAGCCTGCAGCTTTGTACGTCCCGTTCAAACTTAAATTAGGAACAACAATCCTCAAGCGGAATTGCTTCGAGAATTTGTCAAGACTAGAAAAAAATTGTACAGATAAATATTATTACTAACTAGCTATTGCCCGCGACTTCGTCCTCGTAAATTTCAAGTAAATCTGTTCAGTACTTTCAAAGATAAGCGTGATCATACCGTACTAAAACTCAAAAATCTCGATTTTGTGTTATGTGTATCATGGAATTCTCGTCATGAAAACCTATTGATCAATAAATCTTCAAAGAATGATTAAACAATAATTCAAGAAATCTAAGTAATTTCGGCACGCGAATACGATCGAACTATTTGAATGTTCTAGAATGTCCCGATATGAGAAAAGATAATCAAAATTCGAGTTAGCTCTATTTAGATCTAGGGGTGTGATACATAAAGATAGACAAGAAATTTTTACATACAGACAAAATATTTTTACTGCCTTATTATATGTATGTATAAATATATAAGACCAAATTTGATTGAAGGGTAAACATTTAGATGAATTTTACCGTCAAGTACGTCATTTATGGATACCAAAAATGTTGATGGTGTATTTTCAATTTAAGGTTAGGTTTTAGTAATTCTGCCTAATTCAACTGGTAACCTCTACAAACAAAAATACGATAATTGCTGACATTGATGTTTTGGTGACAGAAACAAACCTGGAAGTATGTTTTCTAGATATATTAAAAAAAATTAAATCACAAATTTAACTTTGACACACATAAAGATATGAGAAAAATATGAAAAAAGTAGGCAACAGAAAAATTTCTGTTATTTTTTGGAATTTTTGTATGTATGTCTGTGTTCCGGCCGCGATTCACGCTAAAACTATTACACAGATCGTGACAGTTTATTTTATGACAATTTATTTAGCGGGTAACCTATGTTTCCAGGTAGTTTATATAATACTTTTTGTCCCGTTTACTCAAAGGGGTTTCGTGGGAGAGGGAAAACAGTCAAAATTGAAACATAGATATAATTTAAACTAGAATTCATTTAAAAGACTTCTTTAGTTGAGGGTTTAGATACCTAACGCCACCGACCAACAGCGAAGCTCGAGTTCGATTCCCAATGGGGGCAGATATTTATGTGATGATCATGCGAGTCTGTATTTCCATGTCTGGGTGTTAATTAAATTTATCCTATACATACATTATTATCTTCACATACATACAGACACTATTCATGGAAAATCGCCGGTTTCGGAGACTTTTACCAACCCTCGGATAATACTCGAGCTATTTGGTCATGGAATGTCAATCTAGGTCTGCCGGGTACAAACAGCCATCCATATTTTAATTGTGTATGTGTTAATTTTTTATCATTAATTTTTTCTACATAATCGATTATAAACGCGAAAGTTTGTTTGTTTCTTTCACTAAAAATCTACTGAACGGATTTTGATGAAACTTTACAATAATATTGTTTATACATGAAAATAAACATAAGCTACTTTTTTACCGAATACTTCTGCAAGAACTTACGTTTTTCGCAATATTATAAGTCGGAAAAAATTTTACCTTCTGATAGTTCCTGCGGGCGAAGCCGTGGTTGGAAGGCTAGTGTAAATATAAAATTATATTAATCAAATTGGTATTTTACAAACCTGGCCCTTTTTACTATTAATTTGGAAAGTCCTCGATATTCTACGTTTTCTACTTCGGCTTTTAATCCACCTTTATTCACCTGTATAAGAGGAACATGCACGGGGTCTAAGGATGGTAGACCCACGTCAGCTAGACCTTGAGAAACGAGAGCCAGCGACCCTTGAACCATATTCGTTATACATTCTGAGTCCCAAACGCTACACTTTAGTGGAGAAAAAACCTCTAAAAAATAAAAAATATATATGATGTTAAAAAAATAACTATAGTTGTTTCGTTATAAAGCTTCTTTGCTTGTTGAGCTATTCCTACCACCATAATGACAATGTCGTGTTCCGATCCGGAGGGTAGGGTAGCCGGTAGACTTGCACATCAGGCCTAACAGTCCGGCCACAGAATAGCGAAGAACCTACAATATCTATGGTGTCTATAGGCCAAGGTTGTCTCTTACCGTGTGCTTATTCACTTCCTTATTCCCTAAAAAAATCTATATTATGCTATATTTATTTATAGTAATATATTATTATCTTTCAAAATTGAGATTTATTCATTATTAGCTTCCCTCCCGCGGCTTCGCCTGCGTTTATTATTTGAATGACATATAGCAATAAAAAGTATCCTATGTCCTTCTCCTGGCTCTAAACTACATCCCTGCCAATTTTCAGCTAAATCGGTTCAGCCGTTCTTGAGTTATAAGTGGAGTAACTAACACGACTTTCTTTTGTATATATATAGATTTATGTACACATTATTTAATGAAATTGAAAATTTGATTAAATCTGTGACATTACAAAAAATTATCATCTAAAAAAATAATTTTTTTTTCAATTCTATTGTAGTTTCATTTTAATGTCGACAAATACCGCTGGTATTACCAGATGTGTGGCCAGTCGTTTGTAAAAACTGTCACCCTTGTCAAATCCTCTACATTAGAGAGCTGATACTGATATAATTTGATATGGAAACAGTATAAGGTTGGGACGAAAAATAATCAGGTAAAATTTGACAATTAGTACGTTTTCTAAGGATAGCAAATTTGGGTTTTAAGTTTCCTTTGTAAATCAACAGGTAACGTTTGAAACTGCCCATCTAAAACATTATTTTTTTATGGGGAAAAACAGCGATTAAGCACACAACCTGATGGTAAAAGATAACCGTAGCCTAGGAACACTACAGATGTTGTAGGCTAAAATTTATCTTCTACCCTACCTTATGGCGGCAAGAATAGATCTCAACCCAGGCGAGTTGCTGCACACTCTACTACCTGTGGTCAAGTTCGAAGAGACCCAGTTAGGGAAGGAGATGATCTATTCTAAACAGGGGAACACAACACGGAAAATAATTAGCACGCTTAGAATTAAAGTGACTTAACTCAAAATTTACGTAATACCATTTCACTATAAATATAAACCTACATTGTAATTGTGTACTCAAAAAGGCTAATCCACAAATTCGCTTAAACCAATTAAGAAAGAGATGTACTCAATACTATAATTTTTGAACACTTTCTTGCTCATTTATCACAAATTGCATTTTTTGAATTCGGTCACTTTAATTCTAAGAGCGCGATATGAAGTTCTAAGTCAGTAAACTTTAACAAAAAAAAAACTTACCCATTGAAGGATCAGACGCTACCAATAAAGGCAAACATAAAGCGTATAACACCCGCATTTTGGCGACTTGAACAACAAATGGATTCAAATTCTGAGTTAATACACCTGCTTATATACCTATGAAAAACCAAAAGTAATCAAGGTCACAAAACAAATTATCTCAGTTACTGATGAATTAAAATTATGCACCCTCTAGATGTGCCCGCGACTTCGTCCACATTTTTTTTTACTGGACAAATTACACAAAAATGATCTAACCCCAAAGTAAGCAAATTATATGCTTGTGTTATGGGTGTTAGACAACGATACTAATACATAGAAATACT
>DVZL01007716.1:0-10615 GCA_018236625.1 Lasaia peninsularis
TTACTCTGAATTAAATTATTTTGTTAAAAACTTAAATTATATTATAATTTTATTTTGAGGTGATTTAATATGACTGAATGTTTGGTTTTCTCCCCTGTAACATTAACTCTTTATAACTTAGAATTATTTTCTAGTTTTTTGTTGGACAACCAATAAAAGCGTGTTTTTTTAGTGTTTTTCAACTATTATTTTTTTTAATAGATAGAGTAATTCAAGAGGAAGGCTTTTATGTATAGTATACCCGTGCGAAGCCGGGGCCGGTCGCTAGTTAAGTATAAAACAAAGTCGCTTACCATTCCTGTCTGTCTCTATTTATGTTTAGATAATTAAAACTATCTCTCTGAGTGATGTGCTTTTTTAATAGAGTGATTCTATTTTAGGGTTTATATGTACCTAAGTATATTACAAGCATATTGTTATACAATCTTACAAATATTACAATATTGAACTTACGGTACACAAAGACTTATGACTTCTGAGTGATCTCTTCCAGACAATCTTATGCGGAAAAAGACAACTTATGTATTTTATAATTAAGGTAGGTGTACTATAAGGCGAAAAGGTACGTTTTGTACTTTTATAACCCACAAGAAATTTGTTTGAAATGTTACAATGCGGATATTTGAATGAAATTTAAACAAATAACCCACATTTTTATCGTTTTCTAGTGGTTCCGCTATGTGACTATATGGGTGGTAGGAGCGATTATACAACGGTCAGTCACATTTAAGACTTTTGGTATTTTAACAAGTTTATTTACTTGTTTTGCTTCTGTTGTGTCAGCGTTCCGACTTCGCAAAACAATTCTGCCTAAATTTTTTTTGAAAAATCAATACCAGAGAGAAGAATTGACCCTTCTACAGATTTATTATATGTATAGATTTTCCATTTCTTTTTTGGCTAAAAATTCATAACAAAAATTAAAATTTAAAAAAACTCCCGATACTTGGTCGGCTATTAACTTGGTGGACATTCCTTTGGGATTACTATTAGGAATTCCAGGGTTGCGTCTCTTACCTTCGAGCTTCGTCACCAAACCAATTAAATGGTACCATTTACATGCAAGTGTTTCAACAGTTAGGTTTAAAAGGGTTTGACATATGTTTGAAAGTACCAAAAAATACCTCTTCGCCAGCCATGAAAGAAACGGATGATCTTGAACGCCTGGGGAGATTTTTAAAAGTTGTAGCTACGAACCATTTCGATCATGTTAGTTTTCAAACAAAAAAACCCGGTCAAGTGCAAGTAGGATTTCCGAAGGGTTCCGTAACATCATCAATGAAAACGCCAAAAAAATGACGTTTGTTATATGGGGACCGCCTTTATATATTTATTTATTGCTGTTTTTAGTATTTAACTATATCATCCGTGAAAATTTCAACTGCCTAGCTATTGCGGGTTATGAGAAACAGCCTGGTGACAGACAGAGAGATGGATAGCGGAGTCTTAGTAATAGAGTTCCAGTTTGGACCTTTAAAGGAATTTTACTTAAGCAAGGAATCTTAAAAACCACATCGCAATCGGTCCATTTGTTTAGGAGCTACGAAGCCATATGCAGACCGACACACACACACACACACACACACACACACACAAACACGTCAAACTTATTTTATGTCAAGGGTTAAAATGAATATGATATTGACATGTGTTTTTGAGTAATTAGACATGCTTCAAATGCCTCTGTAGGCGGTAGTTGATCTTGCACTTGCCTATTAGAGCATCCGGGTTATATCAGATGTATTGTGAGAACGGCAGCGACGTGTCAAAAGATAACGCACTGCATTGTCTCAGAAATAATTGTACCAGGCAAAATCTTTAGTACCTTTTTTAGTACTTTTACAAAAACTAAATTCAATCCCACTGATAATAATAATAAAAACATTTATGGCCATAAAAGAGCATAAAACACTTCTAACTATTACAACTTATAGAAAAAAAAACTTATTGAATTGAAAAAAATGCATAATTAAATTTTAGTCTGATGATAAATAGATAAAAAAAACTAACGTGAAAAGTAGCTTTTACTATCCCACTAATGTAATGTGTGTTTGTTATTTATTAACGCAAAAACGACTGAACGAATATTCACTAAATTTTACAGTACTAATATGGCTAATAGCCGGTAGGTACACTTAATGACGTGATCTTAGCCTAAAGATTGTAATCCACCATTAGCATCTGTGGTGTCTATAGGCGACTGATTACTGTCACTATGAAAACTGCCAATGTGCTAATTATCGTAAAACATAGAAAATATTTTTTTTTTAATTTTTTTCTGGACAGAATGAGATCATCATGATTGTCTCAGTTTTGTATACCCAGAGCAAAGGTTGTTATTTCATTAATAATGTATTTTCTCACCCGCAACTTTAATATGAATGGGCAATAAAAGAGAAACTCACTTTTGTTTTATTTATTTTTTTCAAAATGGTCGCGTTCATGAGTTTGATATTTTCACCAATAATCCTAAACTTAAAATCCACACTTAAGAAGAAAATAATAGGTAACTAAAACGACAAATTGAAAAAAGAAATAAAAAATCTGCATATTGATATCAACTATGGTGTACATAAATATCCCAAGTAATGAGACTTTTTTTTTCAGTTACAGCGTATATAAATATTTAATATGTATCACTGCAAGAACCTACAATATACAATTATTGTAAAACTAACACTTCAGCAATGTTTAAGGTGTTTTTATTAAAATTAATAAACGAATAAATAAATAATAATAATAATAAATATCGGCACGTTCATAGTCCCGAAGGGGTAGACGGAGGTTGTTTAATCGTAGGTTCATAAGTAAGTGCACTTATGCACCGACGATTTGTTAACGATATTAGGATATTAGGCGCTAGTCCGTCGCCATGTTGGGTATCTAATCCAATAAGAGGTAACCTTATGTTTTTTTCTGATAAACTAAAAAAACTTATAGAAAGGAAACCTTTTTGGGATCGAATCCGCTAGACCAGAGGCGACAATTGCAATTGGATAAAATAAATTTAAAATATGTAATAATATTCGTTTAACTGCAATAAAACTATACTAATGTGACTGAACATAGTTAACAATTCAAAAAAAATCATAGTGTTCTAGATCAAAGGTAAATATTATTCATTAGCAAAATAAAAATAACTAAATCTAATTCTTGAAACTTCCTGTTTCTCATGTGTGAAAGTGCCAAATAGGTGACAGCAATTCCATTTAATGACAAATAATTATCATTAAAACCCACAAAAAGGTTGTGATTAAAAATTGCACACTTTTATTAAAATACTAGCTGAGCCGGTGAACTTCGTGTACAAATATTTTTTTTATACAAACCTTCTCCTGACAATAACGAACGCAACAAGACAAAAATCCAATTGTCCCCTCTGTAGCGTAGTCGGTGACCGACTTAGACGCACGGCGTGCCGGGTTCGATTCCCGGATAAATAAACTTGTTATATGATTATTATTAGTACTTCAGTTTATCTGATTGATTTTGTACTCGATATGGTGACGGACTTACCACCTGTCACATCGTGGTACTTTAAATCGCCAATTATACAAGAGTGCATAAGACTTGGCCATTTTTTGGCCCAATTCGGTGCAGTCGTTTGGAAGTTACGGGCGTACAAACAGAAAAGTTTAAATACTTTATTATATAATGTAAGAACTTGTTATATTTACTTACTTATTTTTAAAATCTGTTTTATATTTAATAGCTGCAATAATAATATTTACAAGTTTAATATAATCAATTTATAATTTTAAACAGCCAACAAACAAAAAGTATATAATTAGTTATCAAAATAATAAACGGATAACATATATATCAGTAGATAACTATGTTACTAAACTTTAAACTAATTCGTTTATTAAGAAATAACTAATTAAATATGAAACTGGTCAGCACTCAGCACTGATATTTGTTACCCGTAAGCTTTTTAAGTGTCACAATTTCTTCTTTCTTGAAAGTAATCAATAATCACAGTAACCTCGTCGTATTTTGAAATGAAAAGTAGCTCTGTATAAAAACTGTGTGCCTTTGTCAAATCCCCTAGATTAAGAGAAGGCGACCATGATATCTTAAAGGATTGGCAGAGGTATATATGCCATGATTAGCCGTGATAAGTCCATCGCCATATCGGCCACAATTCCCGTGTTTCCTCATCATGTCTTCCTTCACCGTAAGAGCATTCAGAATATGTACTTATATGAAAAACTCACTCATAACTCGTGGGTACATAGTACAGTTTGAACCCGGACTACCGAAATGGATGTTCAAAGCACTTACGCCTAGGCCAATGAGGGTCTAGATCCAAGGCCCTGATATCATATTGTACAGAAACGGAGTAAGACTTGGACAAACAAGAAGAATCAACAAAGGTCTAACAGCTCGACCACGACATAGCGACGCTCCTATAACATCCATGGTGTCGCATGGTTTGATCACTGTCTTATCCCACAAAAAAAAATGCTAAACTACCAAAACTTTTTACAACTTGTAGACCCAATGTTAGTGCAATAAAAATACACAATAGTTAGTTAAAAAACTGATATAACTTTATGAGATGTGTAACGGACTTGTGAGCAATGATTTGTATTGATGGGTTCGAAGGTAGAAGAAATACTACGATGTTTTAGTCTATATTAGGTTTATAAATAATAGTTATAAGCTGCATTGAAAGTAGGTATCTCGGACTTCCTTTTTCATGAGGTTAAATAAAAACAAAAATTTAAAACATTTTCACACACTTTCTTATTCATAACAATATACCTACCTAGATCTCCTTTTACGAACAAAAGATCGTTCTGAAAAAGAGAACTTGAGAATTTTTTTCTATAATATGTACCTACTTTCAACACTGAACTATTATTTAGTGACCCCAATTTTTAATAAATATTGATTTTTCAAAATAATAATTGTAACTAAACAAAAATAGTTTGTCCTATTTTAAACAAAAGTTTAATGGTCACCACAATATATGCCTAAATTAAAGTATTTTTTTTAATCCGCCGAAGAAACTTAGGTCTCGTTTTAAGAACTGTTTCAAAGAAATATCTAACCGGTTTGGACAACAACACCGACACCAGTAACAGTAAACTTAGGCAGCCTGTTTGCAGATTTGCGAAGCTTACGCTATTTTAATAGTATAATCACCTCATAGCCTGCATTCTTTCCACGTCCTTAAATAAGAAGCTATCCGAATAATTAAACTTTCAGACCAGTGAAAGTATCCTCGGCCTTCTATAACACAAACACAACACAACACTAAATAGCACGATATCACAAAACACAGTTCGCGACTTTAGTGATGTCACCAATGGATTTTTCACCGTTTTCTATGAGTATTGATGTATCAGCGATGTTTTTTTATCGCGAACGCGTTCACACGTCTCACACGTTACGAAGTAGCGGCGTGAGTGACGATTGAGTGAGCGTAGTGAGAGGGAGAATCGACGGTGATGCCAGCCTCAAGCTTGTTATTCCACTTACATAAAATTCTTAATATTACGCTATTGTTGAGAACCGCCTTTAATTAATTTGAGAATCATAATTTCCGCAACGATTAGATAAAAGCTCCATATTTATAATTTCGAGTTATAGTGTAAATAGTTTATGAACTGTTACTACAACTAACCAAGGCTTAGATAATGTGTTTTCATTATACAATTATACCGTTTTGGATATATACAATTTTATCGCAAGCTACTCAAAATCTACCTAAACAATGTTTAACAACCTTAATTTTACAATTTAGATCATAATAATTACATTATTTAACGTCTAGATTAATGATCGAATAATTTTACTACATAATATGGAAGTGCTTAATCAATTTTTAACTATGTTTCATTCCTTTATTATTTTATTATTTATTTATTAAAATTAGGGATAGTCTAAAAAATATTAAAAAAAATCTCGCATTTTAAGCACATTAAATGACAAAGTAACAAAAATGTTTTTAGACCACGTCTTTGTGAATTTAAGTATAATTTCAGTAACTAATGCTATATAATTTCTTTCTTTAGTTTTTATGTGATTCCCTTGCAAAATTTAATAAGTTTTTATATCAATAATATACAACTACTGAACTGAAACCAATAGAATCTAGCAAAAAGGCTTAATTTTTTCACAATCTTTCTAAGAACTATTGAAGTTGATGTGAAAAACGTGTGAAAAGTCCGTGCATAAATACTGTTTTATAACACATTACATAAACAAATGTAAAATACGAAAAAATACATAGGCTTATACCGTTTTACGTAACCGAAAATCACGTAATAGCAGATGATGTTTTCGACATGTAAATTAAATGGCATAATAAATATATAAGCAAGTCTAAAGATAAAGAAATACGGTTATAAAAATGGCATTAACTTTATCAAATATGGGAAATGAAATCTACAACTAGCAGCACCGAACTGCGCGAGCGCATTGCGTTTATTGCCTCCGGAATGCAATCTTTTATCTCTCTCTAACAAAGGTTTTGAATCCCCTAACCGTCTCTTTCTTACCCATTTATGAATGGCTATAGCGACTTATTTTGTGTAAGGTCTATGGGATTTATTAGGTCTTTTTTGCCGTCTCTTATTACCGCTGGCGAAGTTAAAATACATGTTTGGCCTTTTGTTTGATTTTATAAATGTAAGACTATATAAAACAATCAGTAAATAAGGAACCTTGAGTATAAACATTCAAATAATAAATTCAGTATATAATAAACAAAGTTGTGTCAGTTACACTTGTAACTCAAAAACGGCTGGATCAATTTTTATAAATTTTGTGTTTTTAGATTGGTCTTCGTCCGCAATATGAGAATAATCATTAAAATTTTGATTAGTTTTGTCAAACTTCTAATAATAGGTCATTAAAAAATACTTAAGACGGCCGGGCCGGGCGGTAAAAAATTTGCCTGGTCAGCTAGGATTTTATAAATAAAAAAGCACACAGGAAAGTGGAACATCATAGAGCCAAAGGTAACATAAAATGGCAACATTAAATGAATAAAGAAGTTCTTTCCTTAGAGGTTGCAAAGTCGTATGTGTTTGGAAATATCATCATTTGAAATTGGTTCCACAAAGATGGTGTAAGATAAAAAATGTCTTCACAATCGCAAGATGATCGCCATGTGTGGTGGGATTAAGCTTTTATACTTTTTAAATAATAAAACGATTAAGGTGTATTTTGTATGATTAGTTAGAATTAGTATTTGCTTTCATCTTTACTAGTGCAGTTTAAAATACGAATTTATACATACGTATCTTTACGCCAAGTCTCGTCCATGGAGGGCAGAGTATCGAGTGCAAGTGTCAGCATTCATCCATATTCTCTGTATAATAATATAATTATTATCATCACACGAACACTCCAATTTTGAAAACTTTTGACACCACCTTCGAATAACACATGAGCAGTTTGGTCGTGCAATGTCCATCTAGGTCTCCCCGGGCATTTACGCCATCCAGATTCTCATTTTATATCATGTATTGTCAATATTGCATTTTGTATTATTTCCACTGAACCGTCTGTCGTACCTTTGTCATTTTCAATCCAACTACTTCTATTGCGAATTTATTTATTAATTCAAAATGTGTATAAAAACTATTATTACAAAATAAATAAAATACATTATTACGGAACACTGTCCTTCGAATTATGGCAGTCATTAGTGTCATGAATAAGACAAAGCCAATTATATTCTTACTTCGTCCTAGTTTTTGCATTATGCATGGGCACCCTTGTGGTGTTTATGCACTTGGGTATTAAAATAATCGAGAAATAGTAATTCTCCTCCCATCTCCCCCCTCCCCCAGATAACTTACCGCTTGGTATCAGTTACTTTCCACGAGATAAAGGATCAAGAAGTCACGTTTTATACCGTTACATCGGTATTCGCAACACAAGCATAAAGGTATGTTTGTTTTGGCTTAGTTTAGTTGGTCGTGGTATTTTTGCGCTCCATATATCTTTTCTAAACGACTTCAAATATAACTGAATCTATCTGTATGTATTTTTATTTTATTTTATTTTACTTTGTAACGCATTACGTTGGTCATACGATTACTCCGTTATTTCCAGAGTTTTAAAAAATAGATGTCGGGTTTTAGTTTTTCAGAGGTCATAAATGTTATGGTTGACTTCAAGAAATTAATCTCGATTTTCTTCAGTTTTGCTGCGTCTTGATTAGGACGTTTCTTTTTATTTATTTATGACTAGCTATGCCCGCAACTTCATCCGAATTTTTATTTAAAAATTTTATTTTATACGTTTCTAAAATAAAATTCTAAAATTAAATCAGCTGTCTGCCACTGAAAGTCCCATCAAAATCAGTCCAGACGTTTCAGGGATTAGCGGGTTCAAACAGACAGACTGTTTTGGTATATGTACTTACGTTGTAAACAGACAGAGTAATACATATATATATATAACACATATACAAGAAAACGCCCAAACTCATAAAACAAATTGAGAACTTCCGTTTTCGATGTCGGTTAAAAGATAATATTGTTTTTATAACGAGAGTAAAACATATTTGAAGTTAACGGTATTTTCCGACCAATAGACGCAGTGAAGTAGTTCTAAAATATCAAGGGTGAACGAAGAGCCCTTTTCGAAGTGAGTCACGCAGTGGCGGATTCAGATTTCAACGAATATTTATACAGCTTTCATTTTGACATTCGATACTCAAAATGGCTGCGTTAAATCGTTTACATACTTTCCCTAAAATATGTAATGTGTTTGGTTTTTATGTCTCTAGGTTTTGACTTGATTTTAGCATATCTACTTTCTATAAAATAATTATTCTTTTTCATATACATATTTTCACGCCTGGTTCCTTGCGAGGTTTGCTGAGTATTGAGTGTCAAGTGTCAGGATTCCTACACACTTGTATAGCTTCCTTCACATCTCAATAATTTTTTTTTCTTTCTGCTAAAGACAATGGTCCTCAAATTTTAAGGCCCGATGAATAAAGAATTATATTATAACAAGGTTCGACATGCCTGCGTGTGTATGTGACATCGTAGCTTCTAAACAAATAGACCGATTGTAATGCGGTTTTTTTTATTACAAAGCTAACACAATCGAGACCTTCAGTTATAATATATGGAAATTTACAGAGGCTTTTAATTTGTTAGCTGCGGACGGACGAGATGGAAGTACCTCTCTTTCGGTATTTGCTAACGAGAGAGAGAGGATCTAGCAGTTGAAATGCTTATGCATTATGGCACCAGTGAGCTAGTAGGTTTCTTATTTGTCTTGCTTATAACTTTAAGAATTACGTAAGACACACGGACTAACATATTTTAACCGAAATTCGTAAATATCATATATCATCTCGACACCGAAACACTTACAAAAGTCACAGGTCTCTATAAGTTACGGCCATCTCTTACCTTACGAGAGTGGTATGCTTGTTCACTGTCTTACCCAAAAAAGTACTTAACTCCTGCCCTGGCAAATCCATTACGTATCAGATTAATCTACGAATATAAATATCTTGGATACGATCTACGGATATACGAGAATAATATAATTGAACTGATAGAGCTAAAGGTTTTTGGACGAAACCGAAACGAGTTACTGTTTAAAAAAAAGTGTTTTTTATCGTTTGAAATTAGAACAAAATGTTTTTTTTTTTCAAAGAAAAATAATCACTCTCCATTTAAAATTACTTAAAAAAATCCTTTTAAGAAAATACAAACTATAAATTAATATAACGGCATTACGTGGTTATGGTTTCGAAGCGCAATAATGATAAAAGCATATGAGTATTAGAGCCTGAATCGCGCTAACGGTTTTGTTTGACCTACATTTGAGAAATCGTACATCGCAAAAACATTTCAAAAGTGCTAATGATTCGTATTTAAATGTAGGTACTGCACTGTGACGAATGAAAGTACCTTTTTATATTCTAAGTTAATAAAACAATTCTTAACGATGCAACTATAATTAATGTTAAAAAAGTGATTTTAACAACGCTAGACCAATCAAATAGCAGACAATTTGGAATTCGGCGATTTGATTGGTCGAGAACGTTACTTGGCTGATATTTAGATTGACAGATGTAGAGAAAGCAGAGTAATAGAGTCCCGTGGAGCCCTAACTTAATGACATTTCTACGGAACCCACTTTGGATATCGCTGCTTAAGACTGAGTGTAAATCCGGAATCCTTAGAAATAACAGACAACCGAGAGTCAGACAGGTCATTCACGTCGGTCAATTGTGTAATATATTGTTATAGCATAGGGCCAGAACGACAAATTGACAATTAACCCGTACTACATTATAATGAAAACTAAGACCTTCTGGATCCTTACATAATATGAAATGAAGTTCTTTCTCGATGTTAGTGCAGTTAGATTTTTTAAACTACGCTATATAAAGTATGTTACGATTTTTTTGTCAAAAGATACGCTGACGCAAGAAAAATGTTTTGTATGTTTAAACAGTTTTATATTGCAAAAGAGAATAATTGAAACATAGTACAAATGCAGAAAATGTCATCTAGCTGGATTATTTTTGATATATTTTTATAATAAATAATAAATAAATAAATAAATATTACTGGACAAATTACACAAATTGACCTAACCCCAAAGTAAGCAAATTATATGCTTG